>NC_051165.1:139463049-139746104 GCF_013339725.1 Rhipicephalus microplus
GTGTACGTGATTGGTATTTGTTACGCCAAACGAAGTCGACAGCATGCGACAGTTTTAGCCTCGTGAAGTGTTTTGCCCTTAAAACGTCCACATGCACGCTAGAGAGGGCGATTCCTCCGTTGAGTTTGCCAATACCTTTGGCCTAAACGTTGGCACCATCGACTCTGAGAGTCCGAGAAATTTTAATCTTCGCCACCCAAAGAAATTTTTTGAATTAAGAAATGATTTAGAAGCTGTGCCCTGCAAAAGTGAATAAGTGGGTTGCAAGAATAAACGGTAATTGAAGTGACAGAACGGCTGAAGGGTAATGGAGCGGGAGGAAGTTTTACGCTTTGAATGCATATTCATGCAAGAATATTGTCATAATTAATATTTGTTTCTACGAAGCCCCTGCCGTTCCTTTGCTGAAGATACATGTCCCGGAAGAAAAGTGTGACCATTTGTTGGCATCTGTGAACTACACGGTCAGTATCAACTCTTCGTATATAGCAGTATAACTATGTCTGTATTGTGGTAAGTTAGAAGGTTCTTGAGCTCTGGAAGAACAATTAAGCTCACCATGGTCCATTGCGAAAAAAGATGATGCTACTACATACGGAGACAAAAGAGCGTCGATGAACACGTATGCTGCCAAATGGATGTTTATAAAAACAAAAAAAGTAAATGCCTAAAATCAAAAGTGATGTTCACAGCAAAAGGTTTTTTCTTATAAAATTTGATGTCACTGCTAGAAAAGAAAAGCGTCGCTCATAAAGATGTCAAGAGCCTCATTAATTGGTGCCGATAATGTCAGGCTAACACGAGTGGGGATTCACAAAAAGACTGATTAAAGGTGTAGAAATTCACGAGGCCTTATCAACATGTAGAAATGTAGATTTGCCATAGTCTCAATGGAATACTACTTAAGAAGTCGAGTTGTTACGTGGCCATGCTTAAGCACACCGTAGTTTTTTGTGCTTGGGCTTCACTGGCGCGATTGGTGCATCTTAATGAAAGACTACAAAGTCTATTGCGCAAAATCAGTGCCTTTATGGCGAGTCGAATCAGCGTCGTGATGTGACTTCCTAAGTTGCAGTTGTCACGTTTCTAGATGAGTTTAGCCCCCCAAGTTTTGGTTTTTAGTCGTTATAAAATTAGTATTACGCTTGTGGTCACAGTAGAAAGAATTTCGCTCATAGTTTTCTAGGCAAACACCCGCGCATATATAGTAAACAAGATTTGGTCATTAGCAATTTAAACTAGAGCTTTGTTTCCGTTCCTAGAAAAAAGTTGCATCCACGTGCAGCGCAAGGTGTCCTGGTCGTCAACCAGAATACCAGCCCCTTCGCAATGGGAGTGCTTGTGCTGTGAGTATGAGCAGCGTCTTGTCTTGTAGCGTGAATGTTTCGGCAAGTTGGTACTCGTTTACACAAAACATTGAAAGCGAGATAAGGAAATGCAAAAGAACGCATACAAGAATCGGACAACAGCAGGGATGCCTCACGTGTCGGTGTCATCTCGCTTGTGCGTTCATTTTTCGCAGAATGGTTATCTTGATGAACTTCTTGTCAACATTGTCGATTCCAGACTTTTGCATCCTGATCTTTAGTACAGGCTGGTGGCATCGCGAATAGCTTGTGATACACTACGGTTATCTTATGACAGTTGGACTCGTTGGTTTTGCTGTACCTTTCATACGGTCGTTCTGAAGACCGCCTCTTAACTAACTCTTCATTGCAAGGTTTTACACTTAACTTCTTGCATGCGGCACCATATAGCAGAGAAGAACTGTGCACCAAACGCGTTTTAAGCCGTCATATTTCTGGCTTGCAAACAGTCACATCACGTTGTCTTAAAAAAAAATTACTGGCGTGATGTATAGGATGCTTCAAGAAATGTGTCCACTGCTACTGAATATCCACAGAAAGGAGGTATCTGCGTGCTACCCGTAACGTTACCTTCACTGTAGAAGAAAGCATCTTTAGATGCATACAAACATTACCTGCAGTAGTAACTACAAAAATTAACATAAACTCATTTTTATCACTGGAAGTAAGTGGCCGAGTCGAATTGGCTTGTTGAATCCTTCCTGTGAATAGTATACAGCCAATTCGAAATTTATGAAAGGCGGCCAATGGTAATCACAGTGAGGCAAAGAAATTTGGCTTATTCAGCAGGTGAAACCGAAACCAACGCACCAAAGAGCGCATATATGCATTCACATCAAAATCACCCTCAATGCTGACAGTGTTTCCCTCACCGTTATCTGCTGTCAATCTGCATACTTATTTTCAACGTGGTTGTTCCCTGCCGCATGGCCGCTTATCGACGCTCGCATGTCTTCCTCCGCCGATTGGTTGGTTGCGAAACTTTATTGCAGTCCTGCAAGGCGCGCGTCAGCGTGCAGCGGGCGGCTCCCACGTCGGTACCGTTATAGGCCAAACCTATGCGAGGAAAACAATGTCGTCATTGAGGGCGTTTTTGAAGTGAATGGTGGAAGCGCTGTTTCGTGCGTCAGTTTCAGTTCACCTGCTAAATTAGCCAAGTTTCCTTACCAGTCGTCACCTTTCCGAGAGAGAGAGAGAATAAGAATAAAGAAAGGAGGGAAGGAAGTATGTAAGAATAGTGAGAGAGAGAAGGCAGGGTGGCTAACCAGGCACATGCTCTGTTTGCTACCCTACGCTGCCGGAATGAAAAAGGGTAGTTAAGAGATGAGAGAGCAAAGAAAGAGAGACGATGGAGAAGGAAAGAAGAGAGGTAGTCAGAGGCGTTCACAGAGGCCCGCAGTCTTCGGAAATCAGAAGAGAATATGACTGCCTTGTGAGCGGACGAAAGACGAGGTTGGTACTCCATCTGCACAGAGAGTGGCCGATCGCGCGATTGTCACAATGCGTCACAAAAAAAAAACAGGAGTATAAAACTAGCAGAAATGATAAACTATCCGGCAGCAGTGTCACAAGCGGTCTCCATTAGCTGTATTATCAGTTACGTCGTTCGCAGCGTCGTACCTAAGCACGCGCACTATTGGCTGCGATGTGAGTTAGCTTCAGATGTCAAACACCAATGAGTTGGGCCGCAATATCAAGAGCTTGCAACAACGTGGTGTTGCGGCGTCAAGTCATGACTGCAGGAGCGCGTTCAACGGGGCGAGCGCCCGCTTTCGGCGGGAGTTTCTTCAGCGGCACTTTGACTTCGGCGGCGACGTCTGTCACCGCCTATGGTTCGAAAACAACCACTGTGAATAACGCAATGCATAATGCATTTAACCCCTGATTGCATTTTTCCATGACCATGATAATGCGAGGCATGATGTGTGGCATGTGAAATAAACACTGTGGCTAAACCTAGGGAAAGCGTGTGTATAACCTCATTAGGAGACATGAACATGTAACCAAGAATTGTGAAAAGCTGAACTGAGCACCGGGTTGAACACACTGCTGAACACCATGGCCGAAAACTTCAAATTTCGCTGGCTAACCATTTCTACGGAGTGCCTAGGTGGTGAATTTTTTTTTCTTTCAGAGGCAAGTCGAGGGAAACGGCATAGCACATTGTCAACGACTTTTTCGGTACCACAGACCATACATTCCGCTCTGTCGGTCACCTCAATCAGGGTTGCCTATGCTTTTATGAAGGCAACCGCCATCGAAAACCGAAAAAGAAGTGGTTTCCTCTCGACGAAGTAGGGATGGAGGTCGAAGTTCCGGTTGAGGGTTTATTTGGTGGAGTCTTGTTTGTGTTAAGAAATTTTAAAGCGACTATGAACTCTTAGTAGGAGAGAGTTGAATTTATCCATTCGACTCAACCGCTTACTTGCACTGGTTAAAGAAACGTAAATGTAATAAATTCTACATTTACTGCCATCATTATTGTTTGTTCGCATCTGAAGATGCCTCTTGCAACACTGAAGGGAACGCCACAAGTAGCTGTATGGTTAGCTATAATAAACACATTTCTTATAACGCCTTGTACTGCGAGACTAGGAGGGGGCACAACAGTCATCGAATGGCTTGACTTGGGACTGAGTTCTTCCTCTCATTCAAGTACCATGGTCTATTGCTTTGAGGTTGCTGCTCTGAAATTTGAAAATGTAATCGCGTACATGTGAGAGGCCGAGTTCTTGTCATTTCAATTAGAGAAGCTGATTTTCATACGGGAAAGAAAGAAGGCTCCATTGGGAAGCACTAGCAGTGACTATCAACAAAACCTAACTGCGTGAATAAATTATGAAACGCCCGTAATTGACTGCGTATGTTTGCAAAGCGTAAGCAAGTATTTTTTGTCAGGTACCAGGGCGTGAGAAGCATCGTTGCGCTGAAATCAAATGTAAAAAAAAGCGCAGCAAGTCTTGATAGAGGACATAAAAAAAAAGGTGGTAGGAAAAGTGTGCTGGTTTCGTGTTCTTAATATATGGCACTTTTATTTATTGTTTTGCTTTCTTAGCTGAAGGAGTCGTGGCGATCGTACAAACGAGTTACGGAAGTCGGCGAGTGCCATGCAGGAAGCTGCTTGAATAAAGAAGGTATGTACGACTTGAAAGCCGCCTGTTTCAGTATTTGTCATGTTCGACTTTGAAGAGAAAACGCAGACCTTCCCGGAAGGCGCAGCACAGTCACAACGAACTTAAAAGAGCAGTTTTTCAGAGCCTTTTCTAGACACTATTGTTTTTGTTCTTGTTGCCCTTCACTTGTGGCTCATACCCACTGTGGGGGATCGGGCAATAACTGAGTGGTCTTATGAAGTATTATTCAATTTTAGAGTAAAGGTACTTACAAACTGAAAACGCTGCAAATTTTAGAATGGAATTTGATGATCACTATTCTGTACTGACTATAATGTTTTGGTATTAGTAATAGATAATAACATAGATCAAAACCTAACTTAAAAAAAAGAGAAGTTTTTCGTACGTTTAAAACAAAAGAATAGTATTAGTTTGTTAGTCTGTTTCATTCAGATATTTCCGCACTGCCTCGCAAGCTTTAGCACTGGCAAACCCAGAAATAGAGACTCCGAAGGACAGAATCAAGGGCATAGATAAATTCATTCCAAAAGCACGTGAAGGATTTTCTAACTTGGATCTACGAGCTGTAGTACAACGTCTACATGTCAAAAAGTATTAAAAGTAATAATTTATAGTTTCTGGCTCGCCACAGAAAGCGCACATTGGAGAAAAACCCTGACCAGACCTGTATTAGTAGAAATTTAGTTTGGGCACCCTACAGTGCAGCCTCGTAATTGCGACTTGTAGTTGATGTGTGTCACAAAAGAATCGGTGCCAGGAATATAATAGGTGCTGATATTTAGTCGAATTTGTGAGTGATGTACCTGTGGAGCTTTCCATAATGGTACGCATGTGAAATCGTGCAGCCGTCACATAATCGGATGGTGGAAAACATGGCAAAAATCGGCCCACTCATTTGCTGACTTCACTAAAGAGTCGGCCATTTCGTTTAAGTGGAAACCTTTATGACATGGCACCAAAACTAATCTAACTTTTCTCAGATGTGTGTGTGGGGGTATTAGTGAAAGAAATGCCTTTATTGTGTGCAATTCAGCATCAACAGAAAGTGCAGCGCAATGAGACAAAGAATATGTAATTATAACAGCCGAAAAAATTTCCGCGTTTAACTTTCGTAAGGCGAGTACCACTGCCACAAACTCAGCCCCAAAAACGGGTATGAAATCAAGTAGACGGAGGGAATAGGACCAATCCAAGTTCGGGCTGAATATACCAACAGCTGACTTTCCATCCCCCTGTGATGTATTTGTAGAAATAATTACCCTTGTCTTTTTTTTTTCCTCTGCAAGTGTTCTTGCAATAAACTATCTAGAGTGTGATGGGGGAGGAACTTTGCATTATTAGAGAAAATGTCGTCAAATTGAATATCCACATGAGGTGAAGTATGGCTAGTGGGCCTTATCTCGCCGATACGTACATTCAGTGGATTCAGTAAACATTGTACAAATATAATTTGTGGGGTGTGAAACCGTGACCCTATAACACCAAAAAATAATCCCAAAGAGGATATTAATACTGTCTGTGACTGCTGGAGTGGTAACTCATAAATTATTAAAAACATCTGAACGGTCAAGATACGAAACCTGTACGAAAGAGAAGGAACTATCAATTAGAGCTATAAAACGCAGTTAGAAACTGTTTTAGGGCGACCAAGGCATAAGCGTAATGATTCTTTTTCCAAAAGAATAAGAGGCTGGAATTTGTATGCTGGAGCACCGGAGAAAAGCACGCATCCAAATTCCGAAACAGGACGAACATACATTAGATATATCATTACTCGCGCCTCTCTTCTCACACCTCTTCAGCAAATGCTTATCCTACGTAACGTGTTGACAGCTCGTGCACCCTTTCCACGTATGTATTGAATGTGTTGGCGCCAGTTTAGAGACGCATTATAAATTACCCCAAGATACTTGTTAGATTCTAACTGCGGTATGTCCTCAGGATGGTAACATAATGAGACGTGCACGGGATATTCCAAGGGGAAGACGAGAGGAGCACATTTACTCGCATTTAGTAAGAATTGTGATTGTCATTAAGCCAATTTTCTAGGGTGAAAAATAATATTGCAGGTGGTCGTACAACGTCTGAATGGTGTCTGCCGTTGCAAAGAAAGCGATAGAGTCTGCATAACCATAAGTTGTTATGTCCTGGTTACGTGGAATGGTCTTTCTCAGCACATTAAATAACAACGGGGACAGCACTGAGCTTTGCGTTTCTCCTCTCGTTTGTGTGTGATTATTGCTCGTTCTAATCATTTGGTAGTGAAAACGCCCTGCTATAAGGCCCGCAAGGACCCTTGATATATTATAAATTAGTGAAAAGAAGTAAACGCCATAGATCAGCAGTCAAACTAAAACTGAAAAAAGCCCGTCAAAGTCATTATTGCAAAGAAACTAACTCTTTGCATGCCTTCCCAATATTCATAGTAGTGTGTAACCTGACGAGAAAATGCTGCGGCAATCGCAAAACAGTGAAACACGCCTGATGTAATCATATCTTCCCTTCAAATGTGCCCTACAAAAATGAGTAACGAGCACTTGTAAAGTGTAGTTGCCCTTATATAAAAACTCACGCTGATGTCTGCTTCCCATAGCATAAAAAGCTCGAAACGAATTCACTAATCAACATAGTGTAAGGTAGTGCACAAACATTCCTATCTACGTTATTAGGAATCTGAAAGATTTTCCCGTGATCGTTGATTGTGAACGGTTCGTCATAGGTTTATAGTTAAAGGTGATTACAGAACTTCATACTTTGGACTCACATCAAATCAGATTAAATTGCAACTTAGCAAGCTATAGCAGTCATCTTTGGTCTTACCTGTTCTATTGTTTCTTGTTATAAGTAGAGCAATATACAGAGAAGTGAAAAAGGCAAAACACACAACAATGCTTATCGGTGTATTGAGTTTGTCAACATCTTCAGCTTTAAATAACAACAAAACTGGGGCATTTCGAGGAGCCTATATCAATGCGCACGATGTTGTAACCTTCAGTTCTCACCGATACATGCGCTTTCTACAGCGAGCGAAATTCTCCTGCCACCAAAACGCAGAGTCTGTCGGACTGGACGCGCCCCGCTCCACCGAATATGTCATTTACCACAGGGCGGATGCGGGACGGATGCGCTGTCACTCGGTTGTTGTCGCTTTTCGCAAACGCCACTACGCTATCCGGTGGTCTAGACTTCAATGATTCTCGAACGCAGCAAGCGATAAGAAGCAGTACTGCTTACTTTGCTGGCAAGTTGCTGTCTTGTAATGCATGAAGAGCAGCAAAAGAAACCCGATGCCAGCGATGTTGATGGGTTCGTCTTGCCCTGCAAGACCATAATGCTTGCTAACAAATAATGCTTGCTAACCAAATCCTCAGCCTTGAATCCAGGAGAAAGTGCTTCCGTCTTGATTTCCTTTCTTCACTAAGTAAAGGTGCACTGTCCATTGACCCATCTCCGTTCTTGTCACCGTTACAAACAAGACCTACTAGGCACCACAACCCGAATGCTTTCGCCCCATATTTTGCTGCTACTGACACCTTCAAGTACTCTTTTTTTCCGCGTACGATACAAGAGTGGAATGAATTACCCCCTGTATAAGTGCCTTGTTTGCTTGTATTGTTTGTATTTTTGCATTTTATCTTCTTGTGCCCCCCTGCTTTGACCTAACAATGGTCTGCAGTATGTATTAAATAAAAAAAAATTAACAAGCTTGGTCACGCCAACGACAAGCTCGGTCACCTCTTTCGTGAATTAGGGACGTGAAGTAGCACAGTGTGTGTTGAACTCCCTGTTGGTTACAACATTTAGTTACGTGCACTGAAACATGACATGTGAGTAGAGCTTGGCTGCTATTTTTGAAGATTCCTTGACTAGCGCCCCTATTGGGCCGTGGCGACCGATTAGGCGACAGGCGCCGCAAAAATCGGCCCGAAAGCGATCGGCGCAGAGAGGGCCCTCTGGCGGATCTCGCTGCCGCCCGGCGCACTTTCAGCGGCCGGATCACTCAGTGTGAACGCACCTAAATGCGATGGTCCCACCGCTTTTTGTTCTAGTATGCAAGCGCTTTAGAAACACACAAAGAAACTAAAAGTGACAGGTAAATTACAATATTACCGCGTTTTATGTCTTCTTTCTGCACACAGAGAAAAAAGAATTTCCACCAGAACATCACCAGAAGAGCGATTTGGCGCACATATGCAAGACAAAGGATTACGTAGTTGTAAGGCCTGGCCAGGTAAGTTTGTCGAGTGATAGATTGAGAAGGATCATTCAGCCATGCGTGCGACTTATATTTAAGAAAAGACCATGATACCTTAAAGCAACCAATGTTTCACAACAATGTGTTACCAATTTCTGACGGGTAGCTGTTGACATTGTACGTTTGCGCATTCATTTGGCTGTGTGGTGTTATGTTACTGAGTCCAGACACTCTCATAGCATTACACCAGTTAAGAAGCCATCTAAGCCATAACGCGAAAACAAAAAAAGTATTAAGAACGACAAAGAAATTTGACCATGTTTGAATACATAGGCGAATTTGCCCGAAGGCAGTGCTGTCGAGCTACTATTTGAATGAACAATCTAGGAACCGGCAAGTGTAAAAAAAGAAACTGAAGGTTATAAACACGTTTGATAAATCAGAAGCAAAGTAAATTTTACTATACAAAAAGAATAAGCCAGAAACGTGGCTCAGAGAATTGGACATCACGTTGAAGCTTGTGCATCAGGTGATCCAGATGTCATGAAATGTAATGCTTGTGTGAAGCTAAGTTACGTTTCTTCTGGCAAAAATGAAGTGTGTTTAGAAAAAATGTTTAACGATTTCGAGTATTTCGTACTCAACTATGGGAGAGCAGTGAGTCATCCCGCTAAAAGAAAAAGCAAAGCATGCAGAGGGAAGGTGACCATGTTGCAAATATTTCATTGAGGGACACAACATTAAATGACGCTCAATATACAAACACATGTCGCACGCACAGGTATACGTTAGTTGCAGATGTTTATATAACCGGCTAGTTGGTTGCACTTGCGCAATGATACCAACTAGAACATGCATATTAGCAACACCAGAAGCTGATATGAAGCGCTGGTGTTTGCGAGGATGTAGCCCTGGGCACTGGTACACAAATTACAAAATCAACTTCAGTGCATGGCAACTAACCACAGTCGACGTTAACCCGGCGTGACGGCTGTATCAAAGGAGTACATGTATAATGTTCATAAAATTGTGTAGGCAGCTTTGCAACCACTATTGACGTTTCATGAAGATTATCGTCTATTTGAAAAGTCGTTCCGAGACCTGGCGTAGCTCTGTGGTAAAATGCTTCATTGCCACGCAGAATGCTTGGGTGCGATTCTAGCTGGGACCCTGACATTTATTCTTTGCATTCGTCGGGGCGAAGCTACCGATGTCGGGTATTGGTTAATGCTCACGCGTTCAAATTGCCCATGTGTTTTCTCGTCGTTCCTGGGTAGTATACTAAGTGTCAATCACCTGTGGCACATACCCGCATAATAGCGGCACATATCCACGAGTGGGTATGTGCCTCTGTCTGGCGGGAAGTGTTTGAGGACGTACGTGACCAAGTTGTTACATTGTTCATCTCTTGACCAGCGCGTCATATTCGTCAAACCATCTTACCCTCCCATACTAATTTTGGTTCACGCCAAGTTAAGGGGTGACCCCGAGAGCACCCAAACGTCAAACGTAAAAGCTGATAGATAGATAGATAGATAGATAGATAGATAGATAAATAAATAGATAGATAGATAGATAGATAGATAGATAGATAGATAGATAGATAGATAGATAGATACGCTCAAAGTCGCCGAAGTTTGCTAAGAAATGCTTCGCATTAAAAAAAAAAACACGTTTAAAATCGGTGAGCTGGAAACTTGCAGGCACTTATGCAAGTGCATGAGCCACCATGAGTGAAAATAGCTGAAAATTTGAGGCATAAAGGGGCCGGGGAATCAACAGAACGGCCAAATTAGTGAAATTTTTGCATCGACTTACTGTGCTAATTAACACATTAGTGCGAAGCTCTGAAAATATAATTTCGAAAAAAAAACATTCACATTCTAAGATGATCTGGTGTTTGTTTTCAGGTTCCCTTGGCCACATGTTTATTGCAAATACATATTTTTGTTATTTCAGATTACTGTAGTAGCGTCTTGCCAAGTTGAATGCAGCTACACCGTATTCGAGAGGCGCAGTTACGGAGTCAGTTGTTTGGTGAGATGCACATCAGTATTTTTTTACGAAAATTCATTGTGAATCCCGAACGGGACAGAAAAATGATTTACTTCACGGATTTTCATGTTTCACATCACTATCAGCACGTACGTTTCTTATTTACAAGATATCTTTCATTCCTCTTACCCTTTCTCGCAGTACAGGGTAGCCAGCTGGTCTGAGGACTGACTAACCAGTCCTAAACCAAACGCACAGTTAGCCGCTAACTTTAGACTGCTTCATCACCACTCTGTAGAGAAGCATCACAACGTAGTCTATCAGTTGATACCGGGTCGTTGCGGTATCTACGGGAACGACCCGCAGATGAAGCCGCCCGATTTGCTCATGATGCCCTCCATTGCACAGCTATACCATTATCAAGAGCGGATGCCGAATAGACGCTCGCACAAGGGAACTTGACGCAATTTACCAACGCACATCTTCGCAGGTTGGACCCGAATCTACAGCTCCATCTTTCGACGGGAATAACTAGAAATGACGAACCGTCCCTGTGCCACCAGTGGCTCAGAACGGCCTTCACGTATGCTTACTCGTTTCACATCGGAATGGCCAGTAGTCTGTCATAACTGTAGTTGCGAGGAGACAGTCACCCATCTTTTGTGTGTGTGCCCTCGCTTCAATTAACAAAGAGCTGCCGAAAGTGTTCGATAGATTTGACAATCACCAGTTGTTGGATGGAAAGGTAGTTGGACATTGGCCCAAATCGTCTTCGACACGGAACGGTTTGAGAACGTTGTTGTGTTTCTGACAGATAAGTAGTCTTAAAGACAGACTTAAGCAGTGTCGTCTAACGTATTATTATGCTATTTTTCCAACCTCTTCATTTCTTTCTGTAACTGCTCTCTTATATCATCTTTTATTCGCCTTTTCTCTTTCCCCATTGCAGGATAACCAGCTCGTCTGAGAACTACCTAAACCTCCCTGTCTTTTCTTTCCTCCTCCCTCCTCCTTTATGTCACCAGCTCCGGTGCAAAACAGTGTCTTATATTAAACTAGTTTATTGGATATAACGAAAAAAACTTTACAGTGCAGACAACTGTTTGAACTAGACGCAACAGTTGTGGTATTTTTCGTCCATCTACAGGTAGAGCAAATGCTTTGGTCTGCATGACAACCTTTATTGAAACAGCCCCCTACTCCTACCCACCTTACGTGTCCGTCTCATGCTGTTTAATATAATAGGCTATTGATCCCTATCATTAGTTATATATTCAGAAATAGCAAACTCTAAATAAATTCTGTCGATAATACCTACTGTGAGCGCACGCTCTTGGATTACAATGTTCGGCATCGTTTTCAATCAGCACGCATGGTGCGATTTTTCAAAGAGCGTACATCCAATAGCCCCTAAACGCCTTCTGCGATAAGCTGGATGAGCTGCCATCACGAAATATCTTCATGTCTAATCTCTGTCCGCAATTTTATATGAATATTCGTCATTATTTTAACAATTCATTGCACATGAAAAAAAAAAAAACTTTCCCCAAGTGCAGCTACTGTTATATTCTGAAACAAAAAAGGCACCAGAAGAATTGCTTTTTCTTCCTCATTAGAGATACATAAAAACATTCGAATATGGATTGACGACCTAGTGAAGAAATGAACTTCTTAAATACGAAGGAAATACTTTATTGATCTAGAGTAATTATGATTCACGTCCTTGAGCTAAAACATATAACAGCTACGAGAACATGCAAAGTGCCCCTGTAACATGATAGCAGCACCAACAATGAAATAATAAAAAATCAATACAAGCAAAAATTTGGAATAAAACAGAGGAGATTAAAGCAGAGAAGGGAAAAGTGAGCACGCCATCTATATATGCGGCTGGTTATTGTACGTGAGGAGCAAGAAAGTTTGAAACGAAAATAAGAGGAACAAAAGAGAGAGTGAGCAGAACCCGTAAAGAGCCCGACAAAAAGCTGGGCTGTTCAAAGCCATTATGACCAGCGTCCATTCATAACTGCGATAGTCCACTGTTACATGTGTGCCATCTATAAATGGTGCCAGGGTCCCAAGACATTTGTTTCGTTAATATATTGGCAGTTGGCTTAGCTAAGTGCGCCAATCGCTGCCCTAGATATCGTTTTGAACAAAAGCATGATACAGATGCTGCATTGTGTCTTTGGAGCCACATGCACTGTACATTGTTGTGAGTTCCTAGAATTAAGGAGCGTTTTCAGGCTGTATAGAACGATCGCACAACTACAGCACTATGAAATAAACCAAGTCTCTGTCTGAGAATGCTTTTTCACGTCAAGAGTCACTGAAAGTGAGAACTCTATTTTCTTTATATGCTTGTGTTTATCTTGACGCTAAACTTCTGCTCTGCAGGAGTATTGCTTAAGTTCGCGCATGTGTTACAGCTGCGTAGCTGAAATTGACAAGCAACGTTTCTTGCTTAGCGCGTCACAGCAATACGAAGATGCGGTACGCAAGAAGCAATAGAATGGCGATCACTAAAGATGCATTTGTCGCATTTATGCATAAGGTACAATAGATTGCTAACATAACGCCCTGTGAGAAGATTAAATAATGACGTTCCTAATACCGACTTATTCAGGAAAGACATAAGGGCTATAATCGAAGAAATATAAGCAGATAAAACAAAGGAGGAAAAAGGTTATATAAAAACACTGCGACAAATGTGTAACAGTTGCGAACATTTCAACACAGATTGTGGAACGATAACATTAGCAGAAGTTGTAAAACGGCAACATGAACAGACGTTGTAGATCGACAACATGAACAGAAGTTCTAGAAAAACAACATGAACAGAAATATGTCCATGGCTGCTGCGGTGGCCGAATGATTATGACACTTGGCTGTTGATTCACAAGACGATACCAGCTCGATACAGGCTGCGGAGATTGGACTTCAATGGAAGCCAAATGCCGAATACTGAAGGGCCACGTACCAATCAGTGCCACTGTGCCAAAAAAATCAAAAGCGACCAAAATCGTTTCAAGACCTCGTATGCGGAGGGCACAAGAGTTGGTTTTGTCGCGTAAAATCCCAGAAATTATTATCCGTAAAGCATGAACAAATGACAGGAACACACAATGAAATTGAAGCTGCATGAACGACTACTCAAGAGATGTCAATACTTTGTGCATCAAAAATGAGCCTCTTCAAGTTGTGCTCACGCGGCAACGTGTGTGTCTATCGTTTAGGCGTGCCATGTACGGCTTAGTATTAATGTTCTGAAACATATGGGGCTAGAAATATACAAGATAGGCTGACTGTTCTTGCTTACTCTTACTTTATTTCTGTTTTCTGCAGCTGGAATACAGCGAAACAAGAAAAGGAGAGAAGACATACAAGATAGGAACCTGCTTGCGTGGCTTCTGTGCTCTTGGTTTGAACCCAAGAAACATTACATTAAAAACTGAATAGAAACAGTCACGAAAAAATAAAAATAAAGAAACATGCAATGAAAATTGTATAACATGCGAAGTATTTCTTTGCGTACTGGAGGCACTTCTATCTATCTATCTATCTATCTATCTATCTATCTATCTATCTATCTATCTATCTATCTATCTATCTATCTATCTATCTATCTATCTATCTATCTATCTATCTATCTATCTATCTATCTATCTATCTATCTATCTATCTATCTATCTATCTATCTATCTATCTATCTATCTATCTATCTATCTATCTATCTATCTATCTATCTATCTATCTATCTATCTATCTATCTATCTATCTATCTATCTATCTATCTATCTATCTATCTATCTATCTATCTATCTATCTATCTATCTATCTATCTATCTATCTATCTATCTATCTATCTATCTATCTATCTATCTATCTATCTATCTATCTATCTATCTATCTATCTATCTATCTATCTATCTATCTATCTATCTATCTATCTATCTATCTATCTATCTATCTATCTATCTATCTATCTATCTATCTATCTATCTATCTATTCTTACATCTGGGTGTTCTTGTGATCACCCCTTTATTTGAGGTAAACTTATATTAGTATGACAGGGTTAGATGGCTTGAGGAATATGACTAGTTGATCAAGACACCAGTAATGTCTTATGCCATCGCATACGTCGCCAAACCCTTTACGCCAAATGTTTCGCTCAGAGTCGCGGGTGGGTATGTGCCACAAGTGATTGACAGTTGATGTCTACACAGGAACAGTGAGAACAGATATAGGTACTTTTACTGCGAGAACGTTAAGAAAAAGAACAATTCGGCAGCGTCCACCCAACGAATGGAGAGAATAAATGTCAGGGTCCCAACAGGAATTGCAGTTTGTGTGTCGGTGAAGTATTCTACCGCAGAGCCAGACAGGTCTCAGAGCTATACTTTTGAAATAGACTCTAATGTTTGTGAAACGTCAACTGTGGTTGCAGTGATGGTTATCAAAATTTATCAACATAACATAAGTTTTACAATAATGCAGGCTTCACGTCGGATTAGGGTTAATTGTACTTAAGCGCCATTCGCTGAAGTTGAGTAGCATACCAGCTTTCTTTTTTGACAGGCAAACATCCTTGCCTTTTCATACTCTCCCGTTCGTCTTTTATTTAGTGTTTTAATATTTCGGTTTCAATTTTCTCTAGAAAATCACGTGATTCCTTCGCTTCGAGATGACACATTTAAAATGAAAGACAACTGAAATAAGATATTGGTCACCGATATAGTCCTTCAAGAAACAGGAGCAATTCGGAATTATACGTTATAAAACAAGCGAGAAAAAAGCTAAAGATGCAAAGGCCTTCTATAGTGTCCAGGAGGGTGCGCATTCTGCCTAGGACCTCTAGATTCGGAAGTCTAATCATTGTCCTTACGATAATGTAAAACAGAATGGTACTGAAAGGAACACCAAATCAGTGACATATTTATATATTGAGAATTACCTCTGATTAGGCCTTTTTTACAATATATTTAGATACTATGTGAAGAGTGCTAATAGATACGGTCGAAATACAAGTTTTACTTCAGAACAGGGAGTATAGTCAATGTTTAATTTAGCTACCGTATATATTTAAGGTAGCTTGATAACATGTGTACACTGGCGGAAGATTGATGGAGTAGTCGCGACCATAATGTGTTGTGAAAATTACGTTTTCCTCAGTTTTATATAATTTAGTTTGAGTTGTTATGAAATAGTCCACATATAATAAATTTCTTTTCGCAATAGCCTTTTGCATGTGTGCCACATTCTTTTTCCGCAGAAAACAAGCTGTCACATTTGTTATTTAGGCGTCTATTATCAGTCTTTTCATGAACGTTGGCTTGTGCGTCATGCTCTATGTTGCGGAGAAACAATCGTTAAGTTGCGAGATCGAGATAGTCCTATCAGCTTCATCATGTGGTCGTTCTTGTTTTCTACTGGCATTCACTATTGTTATTAGCGTTTTATGTCACCGTGTAATACCTGGTACCTATGAAATTTACGGGTTGCTTCATTTCTTTGTCTCATAGTACGTCAAAAGATAGGAAAACATTTCTGAAGTGAATTGATATCATTGCGATTTTTATGTGCAATTCCCTTTTCTTCACGCGTTAGAAGCACATCGTAACAAATTAAATCCATGGATGAAGTTCTTGTGTCCACAAAACAAACATGCCATCTCCGCTACATTAACTATTGGGTTTCTTTCATTTTCCAAAGCGACAGCCACGTACTTTAAAAATCACAGCATATCCACAGAATAAATGATGGTCAGTAGCGCGAAGCGTCCACCCGTCCGTGCATGCATCCATGCGTCTGATCACCTTCGAGAATGCAGACGGCGCGGGTAACACCGACGAGACGCGAGCCGAAGAAGCCGAGTGCAAGCGTCTTCAACGCGCCCGCCGCTCTGCTTCGTTCATGCCTCACCAACGATCCGCAACGTACGGCGACTATCCAAGAGACTGAGAGAGGCACTCGTTTTCCGCGCAATCAGGCAAAGTGTGTGCAGCAGCCAATCGGAGAGTAGTGGCAGAGTAACGCCATCTAGGAACTGTGATGATAATGGTAATCGATTTCTTGTGCCGCCTTTTTTTTTCTCGTCTCTTCTTTTTCTCTCGGTTACGCGTGACGCTGAGACTAAGAGGAGCTTCACCCTTAAAGAATGTCTTCCTTTAACCTCTAAAGTACTGTCATATATAAATTAAAGGTCTTGGAAAGTGATTAAAGAGGGCTCTTAAAATTTTAAACATGACGTATTTAATTAGACAGTTCATAGCGCGTAATACTACAATTCAACATCATTAGAGGTACACGTTTGACAGGTCCAATTATGCTGTTGAGTGAAAGTTGGAAGACTTTAGAAACTCGTCAATCATATGCCGCAGTGGCTTCTCCTGCTAGCTTGTACACCGTAGATCCAAGTATACAGTTCTTAGTATGGTATAGCGCCGAAAAAAGAGCAAGCAGCAAATTCTTAGACTGCCTCCTCACAGTTCTGACGATGAACTGCTAAAAGCTAGACGCCACGTTTGTGAGCTGCTTAAACAAACAATTAAAAAAGCCAAAAAGCTTACAATGCCAAGTTAACTGCAATGTGAGTCACGAAACCTCCTTATCTCATAAACCTACTGAAGCTTACGATCCTCCACGAACATGGTTGCAAATGACGCATAGGCTTCTAGGAATGAAACCCGTGACGTGGATGTATCTGACGTTGAAGAGCTGAAAGTGTCGCATGAAGAAGTCTACGGACCATGAATAACAAAGTAAATGGAAACTTCGCAAAATAAAAAAAAACGCCAGCTAGAAGAACAAAGAAGACGGCTGAATACGAGGCCCCGGTGTTTTTCCAAACTGGCACTTCGGGAAATTTGCAAGAACACACGTAAAAAGTTCACCTGCTATATGCCTCAGAATCATGTTTATCGGTGTGAAACTTGAGTAAATAGGAGATGAGAAATTTCGAGCGATATGTTTCTCACGAAGTGACGCATACAAAAAAGTGCAATGGTCCAAATCTTGCAAGTATGGAACGCACGTGCAACGATTTCAAAATTTCGCCGTAGAAAAACAGAAATGTCTTTTTCTTGCACACAAACAAAACATCTTTTAAAGTATATGACTGGCCCGGCAAGACATAAATAGCACAATGGAGTATGAAAAACACCCATAACGAACTAAGTACGTCACACTGTTTACCACATAAACCCGTAGTTAGAAAAAAAAAACAGCTTTTTCTGTACAGTTCTCCAGTTCAGCGAACGAATTCGAACGAAGTGATGATTAAATGCATAGTCAAGAGGACATTGTAGATTTCAAAAGTGCAGAGACCTTACTAAAGGCAATAAGCCTAAAGAACCATTAAAATAAGCGTCCGAAATGCAGAAACTTTGTCGGTAACGTCATTTAGCACGTAGGTCACTGGTATGTGTAACAAATTCACGACCCAAACAATGATCGTTACTATGCGTATGGTGACCTGTAAGCATTTTTTTATCACATTTGCTACCGCTGCAGCGGCAGTAGATTTTTATAAGTGCAGTAGCACATTGTTTGGCCCTTACTACATACTGACTTGAAAGGTTAGTCAGATGTCAGGTGGCTTAAAATGCAGTTGTGAAAGTGTAAAGGGCAGAAACGTTTCTGAAGGATATGTAGCTAGAGTGATAAAACCTCCATAGATATTTTGTATACTATCTGTAGAAGCTGCAATCTAGCTGCTTCCTGCCTTATTACGTGAACCTTCGGTTCCACTTCATAGAGAATGCAGGCGGCGACGCTATGGTCTTATAAAAATATCCTTTCTACATGTCACACCCGGAATCATATTTCTCTTACTCGCTCAAATTATTCCTTAATGTTTATTTCTCCTTTATTCGCACGTCTTGCAAATTTAAAAATCTATACTGTATTGACAAGGCAAATGTCAAGAAAACATAGTGAACTTTTCAGCAGTCAGAGAAGAGCGAAGACGTATAATTGGGTCAACTAGAACCATGCATTATATAAGATGTCTTGCTCTTCGGGTAAAAAGACGAATAATTCTTTAGAGAATGGTTGACCTCGCCAGCGCTGAAGTCGTTTCACGTGCATAATCTCTCATCATGTTGTGTATCATTACCAAATGCCTTATTGGAAATGCGAATCAAAGCAATTATATGTTTTAGCTTTATTAAACAAGCTAGATATTCAGGGCAGCACCTCTCTCTTAAAAATGAAAGTAATTGTCTTCCAAGGGTTCTTTCAAACAAATACGAACATCATCATACTTTTGTTGAGTGAGTTAACGTGTTAAAATCCGGCCTTTGATAGGTGAGTTGACGATATGTTAACAGTGCTTCAAGGTTGCACTATCGCATAGTTGGACGACACACCAACGTATACCAAAATGTTGTGAATACTTTCGTAAAGTAGAAAAAAAAAATAAACCCGTTTGGTACAACTTGAGTAATGCATACAATGAGTAGCTGACAAATATTTCAAATGCAAAAAACAACATTCCCAAAGACGAGGAGATAGTACAGGCGAATCTTGTTTTTCATTCAAAATTCCCCTCAGCTATTTCACTTCGCCAAATTTCAAGTTGTGTTTAACTACATGTTGAGTAATTTCATCATTCCAAAATATTCTAATTAAGAAGGGTAGATAAATAAAGGTGCACTTTTCTTTTTTGATTGTTATACACAGTCATTTTATTTAACAAATAATGAGGCCAAGAAAATCCCAAGAAGTGTTGTCCTTAGCAGCTTTTAATTGAAGTGTAGTAAAGATAAAATAAGTAAGCATAGAATTCTGACAATTTCGTGTAATATTCGCGAAAAAAATCATTGTGAAGCCTAACGGGAATGAAAAGCATAGCGTTTACGTGGGCAAAAAAAGAGCACTTTTTGTGTGATTGTCGAGCAAACGTCAACGACTGAACTGTCCTTGGGCCAGCAATAGAAGATTTAGATGACAGGCTTTCAAGAAAAGAGATGATCACGAGGGAACTGCTTCAGACGTTTGCGACGTAACGGTAGAATAGCGCTACTGTGCTACTTGCCACACACTAACCTTCATGACAGCATGCTCGTCTCGAACTAGATAATGAACATTTTGGACAACGCACTTGGTCGTTCAAAGTATGAAATGATCATCTCTGTTTTCTACTTCAGTCTCTATCTATTATTTCCAGTTTAGGCTAGCCAAGATACACAGCTTGGTTAACTTGACAGATCTCACGCTGTGGCTTCTATTTTTCTCGAAATAATCTGAGAAAACCTGTAGTGACAATAACACAACAGAAATATTCTCAGCTGTGATATTGTTTTAATGGTCTCGAAAATCTTGAATATTCCGCCATCGCAAGATCTTGGTAGGTTATAATGGTGATCGCTGTACAATGATTTCACCTTCACGCGATAAAACCAAGATCACTGACGTCATAGCTGCCGCTTTTCGAATATTTGTGTCAATGTGCGATAATTTCTCAAATAAAAATTCCCTTTGAAAAGATTTAATGTCGTGAAGGAACAATAATACAACGTTTTTTAGCGCTGAAAAAGAAAAACGCGAGTTGCCCTTCATAGTTCTCCGGTTTGCATTGACCCCACTGGTGCGTCATTTATTAACCGCACAAACGTAAGTATTTTTTCGCTTTTTTACTTTTGCAAGCTGCCATGGTGCCAATGAAAGTTTTTTACAGCAACGGCTACTTACAGCCAGCGCTGGCAGCACGATTAGATAGTGCAATCATGGTGATCATGTTTACCTGAAATGTCTAGGGTAAACTAAATATTAGACGAGTTAAGCTCATAATCTTTTATAACGTGTACTTGTCTGGTTATGAAACTTGGTTACCCAGCACATTCCTGAATTGCCCAATTCTCGAATCCTTGAAACAGGTTCAAACAAACGTTGTTATTGCGATAAATAGTCAACTTGGTCTCAGTCGTAACTACAGTCTCCCTTACTACGTATAAGCGGTAAAAATCAACCTGTATAACTATAATTAAATGAGCTGCATTACTAAGCATTATCTTTCGTAATGCTTCTCTCTTAAATTTGGTACATGATGCAGGGGTGTAGTGAGCCAAAAGCCATAACACAGCTCATGCTTTAGCATTTTCACTTGCATATATTAAGCTTGTTTGCGTATTGAGACACAATTAGGAAGGGACATGCAACTCTTTTTTTTAAGTAGCCATGGAGTGGATCTTCTGAAAGAGCTTATTACCTCACAAATTCACCACTGCGAAAAATTTCTTGCTGCGGTGAACCCATGAACATTGAATGAATATTCACGGTATACCCATGAAGAATAGTGACATCTTAAGAAAATGGTGACATCTTGAGATGGTGACATCTTAAGATGCCACCATTTCTCACGGTAGACCCATGAAGAATGGTGACATCTCAAGAGTAATGTTACATTCAAGGAAATTTGGGAAAAATCTAATACATTAAAATGTAACATTCTGTTTTTCATATGTAATGTTTTTCATATGTAATGTAAGTTCTGTTTTTCATACGATGCAGTTTCCCAGTCCTTCAATCTGCGGCGTAGCTTAACCACGTTCTGTTTTACCTGTCCTTTGTTATTGTTTTTACTGTTAAGGTGAAAGCTTGAGATGCCTCGTCAAACGTAAAATTAGCTGACTGCGTCTTCAGGACGCAGAACCGCCCCGTGGCCTCCGCTTGCTGCGTACAAATCTCTCCCATAAAGGTACGCCGAAGCTTCATGACCAGTACAACTATTAAAGAACTGAGCTAGCACTCAGAAAAGGGCATTATTTCGGCAAGTTTGTTCTCTTTCCCCCGACGTCTTGTTCTGTTTGTTTGGGCTTGTGTTCTATACATTTTCTTCGTTCAGCATTTGTAGACATGGACAAACTTGTCATGCGCATTAGAAGAGGACGTGTTGGAAATCTTCGTCAGCTTGGGCTCATTGAGTTGAGCTGACGGCCAACGCACACGGGTTTATAACCATGTAATTTTAATGTGCATCGGAACAACATTTATTAATACTCCATGAACTGAAGCTCATTAAACGGACCATAAAAACAGAGGCAAGACAGGATGAAGCACATCGTCCTGTCTGTCTCTCCTTTTTTTGTCTCGTTTGTTGCACTTCCTTCACCCAGCAAGCTTCTACAATTGGCCCAAACTTCTACTCACCCAAAGGTTTACCTAATGAAACATTTAACAAGGGCAGCGCTGAAAGTAGACGTGCTTAAATCCAATTAGCGATTAGTGCATCCAACGACACTAGGTAGTATGGTTAGAAGTTATCACCAAAGCCTTATTTTGTTGAGTACGTTTCTTCTTTTTTAGCCTTTCGACAAAGCTTTTTGAATAAGAAAAGAACTGGCTGTCTCAGTTATTCTTGGGACCATTTCTGCCATTCTTAGCGCACAAGGAACAAAAAAAAGAAATGATAAAAATAAAAAAGGAGGAAAGAAAACCTTTAGGCCGTTCGGCTAGCAACACAACTTCGTAAGCAAGCGTGCACTACTTTTAAAGGGCAACATCAAAAAACCACCGGCCAACGTTCTATCTACTGCGTGCATCAGAAAACGAGGGACCTGCCTTGAGGTCAATGACCTAATGTATCGCCTAATAATTATTCGGTCGGTGCGAGAGCGGAAAACTTTCTTACACTGAGGCACCGGATTATTTCGACCTTCGTGCGCTTGAGCTGAGACATTCTATCATGTAAAGCATTTTGACTTTTCAACAAGCGCCGCATAAATTGCAATTTAGCGAACGATCTTTGACATTTGTTTTCCGCAACACGCCTGTCGTCTGGGAAGGCGCCAAGTCAGTTGTGTCATCGCACGCCCAGTGCTGACATTTCCAAGTTGCTCTTTATTTGACGCGGAAAGCTAGCCGAATTGTTATAGAGCCAGTGCGCTGATGTACACAAACGGCAGCGATGTTGCTGGTTCCTCGCTCTTTCATAACTTACCGGTAATAACAGTCTGTTCTATAGACATTTTGGCTGAAAGGGTAAGTGTTGCCCGCTGCTGCTTTATTACTTTTTGCTTCATGCAAGTTACTTATTAGACCAACGGCATCCCTTCCCTTGCATGGCTATGTTAACTGAAATATTGATGGCATTAACAAGGATGGAAAATACGCTGGCTTCGGTGATTATACAGATGCTGAAATTGAGAAAAATTTAACCGGGAAAATTAACATGATAATGCACATTCTACACAAATTCTAGAGCACATTGTAGGCAAATAACACTAAACTGAAACTTGTCTTGCAAGGATCTGCTATGAGATTCACCAACACACCATTTCAGCGTTTATTAGCAATGACGCGACTCATGGAGTTCGCATCACTGGCCAGGAAAGTAGCAAACTGAAAGACTAATTGGTTTCTTTCAAGGCGCTCTTACAGCTCCCTAAAAATGCCGCTGGCTTCTTTCAAACTCGGTGGCAACTTACAAGAGTACTGGCTTCGGCGGGTTGGTAGCTATTCATTGTTACGTTTTTGCGCACTGCTTAAAAGACAGACATATAAAAGACGAGAACTGCTCAAAAGACCAACAACACTTTGTGTGGTAAGAGAAAGGCGAACCCTATCTTCTTACAGGTAACGGACAGACGCTCCTACATTATCCGCATTAGCTCCTAATGTTCAAATTCAAGACTAACACCTTCTAGTTTCCGTAACGTCGTGAACTTTTTGTAGCAAAAATCAGGTGCGCCAAGAGTATTATATCCTTCATTTTAGAATGAACAGCGTTTTAGATTTGTGAAAGTGGTCACGAATGTAGGTTGGAACAACCTGATAGACGTTTAGGAACGCATGCATGAATATTTCTTTTCTGAGTGAAACACATTTCCTGAGTGAAACACATATTCTCATGTGTCATCACAATGTTTATGCAGTGCATTTTGGCAATTTAGTGTTTTCTAACACTGTCATAATTACAGCAGTTCAGTCAGCTTGCATGTGCATGCTTCGCATAACATTGCTCTCCAAGGTACGTGGCATCTGCCATTTTTTAAGGAGTTACGAGACTTGGGGTAGCTCTGTGGTAGAATAGTTTGTTGCCACGCATAATACTGGGGTTATATTCCTGTTAGGAACCTGAAATTGTTGCTTTGCATTCGTCGGATCAACGCTGCCGATGTCAGGTTTTTATTAACGCTCATGAGTTAAAATTGTTCCTGTATGTTGTCGCCGTTCTTGAGTAGATATGAAGTGTCAGTCATCTATGGCACAAACCTGCAAACTAGTGGCAGTTGCCGGAAAGTGTTAGACTACGTACTAGACAAGATTGTGACATTATTCATGTGTTGACAAGGGCGTCGTATTAGTCAAACCATCTTAGCCTCCCGTACAGTTTAGTGCAAGTTAAGGGGATAATCACGTGAGCTACGAGACTTAGGTGGATAGGTATACAGATATATCAATTGGCAGATGCGCAGGTAGACGCCAAAAGTGCTTAAAGAACGCAGAGAAATGTTTCGCATTTAAAACTTTGAAAACACGGTATCCTAGCTACAGTACAGGAATGCCTCTTCCACCAAAAAGTGCTGGGAGCTTTGAACTTGTAGCAATGCTGCTGCGAACACAAGACGAGGATTTCGTGTAACAGACTGATAATGTCGCCCAGCTAGATCAAATGGCTAGACCTTAAGTAGTACTTTTTTACGTAGAGTGGGAGAAAGGCTAGCGAGGTAGATGTTTCTATGCATATTCATACACGAATAAACGGGAAAAGAGAAAATAATTTCCAGCTTGACATTTCGTCCGCATACCATGCCTCCTTTTTAATATTTGCAGAGCGTTCTTAATTTACTTTTATTTTGTGCAGAGCGAAGAAAAAAACTATCATAATCGTCACGCGCTCTTTTCGTGACCGTCGTCCTCTTTGTTAACTTCAATTTCTGCTTCGATCGCAAAACACCTGCGGCCGTATGATCAGCGTGGGATTTGATAACTCCAATGGATGAGAGAATGAGTGCAGAGAGTGAAAGGGAGAGCAAATGAGGGACACAACGACACTGAGAGGAATTCTTGGCAAAAGAAGTTTCTTGGCTCGATTCGAATCAGCGAGCTGAAGGCAAGCGTCGTAGAAATAGAAAGAAAAAACCAAAGCAAAGCCATTAAGTGTAGCCAGGTTGAACATGGCTTGCTACCCTATACAAAAGAAGGGAGAGAAAAAGAATAGAAAAGGAAGGAGAGGTAAAGTAATACACTAGCATGCATAGCAGTGTGTACCGCGCATGGCTAGAAAGTCATGAAACTGAGAACTTTTACAAACTATTTGTTGTCTTCGACTGTCTTAGATGAAGTACACTGCAATCCATGATGTTAAATTAGGCTTGCAAGGAATGGCTTCAAGGTACCCAGGCGTTGCAGTGCCCTTCGAATTCATGGTGTAGTGAATCCAGTGAGGAGTGGTCGCATTGTGCTGGTCACTGATCTCAACGCAGCAAATAGACGCCGGTCTTCGTCGCGGAGATCTTTATAGTCGAATCTTGTGTCCTCATTCTGTGGGCGCGCTGTTGGGGTAAGAACGGTCACTAGACATCCACCACCACCTTCCTCCCCTTCGCGTCTTTCAGGCTCTCTGAGTGCAGTGTGTTAGTTGGTGGTAGTGATGGTGGCGGAGACAGTGGTGGTAGCTACCGTGAAAGAGAAAACTGGTGTTGCCTAGACCTTTATCTGACATTATCAGAGGATTGTTTGTGTGTGGATTCATTCGTTACGATATATTTTAATCCCTTCATTCCTTGTTCACTGCCAGACAGTCTCTTGATGAAGCTTCATGCAATCCGTGGTAGTTGGGACATGCCAGTATCGTTTCTCGGCAGGATTCCACACTGTGGAGCTCCGCACTTCGGGGGCAAACCACCACGTTCCTGCAAATCCCGCTCACACGACCCATTATCTGACACTTGTTGCATTGTAGTGGTTTCAGTGTAAACAGACGAACCACTCGGCTATCCAGGCACGCTAGCAGTGCATAGCATGGTTGAGTATATTAGAAAGTCTTGTGTGGTTTAGTATAGCAAGCGTGTGGCAAAAGGAACTGAGGGCAAACAGGAAGAAAATGAAAAGAGGATAGAGGAAAGCGTATCGTGAAAAGAAAGATGACAAGAGAATGAGAGGCAACTCAAGAAATGAATACGAACAAGTATAGAGAAAAAGTGGAAAATAACGAGAAAGAGATGGAGAGAAAAGGGCAAAACTTAAATAAAGACAAAAATTCCGACAGATAGTGAGAAATAGACGAAGAGTGAAAGAAAAAAATGAAAGTGGAGACAGACGTGGCTTAAAAACAAAAATGACAGAATAATAAAGAAGTTAAGAGAGCAAGACCAAATGAGAAAAATGAAGAGAAACAAGGAAGGTCGCCCAGCTCCGCACTTCTTTTAGGCTTGCAACCGGCCGTGAGAACCTGCCTCGTTTTTTTATGCCTGTATTCGTAAATCCCTGATTGCCTTCAGAATTCCTTCGCGCTTGATGGAAATTTTGAATTGCGCGGAGAATAATGGTGCGGTGAGCACATTCAACGTATGGTGATATTAGCATATCTCAGTTGTTTCTGTCCAAACACATCTAACAACGTAGCGACGACGTGACAAAGGGCTTTAATAGTCAAGACACACCTTGTTCAATAAAAAAAACAAGAAACACTTTGACCTGTGAGGACAGCAGGAACAAGAGTTTCAGGGTCATTTCAGTTTTACAGAACCTCCTAACTGCAACTTACATAGACTATATAGTGGTCTGTGCGATTCGCCAGCTGGCTTCATTATTTAATTGTCCAGCCTGAGTATGATACATACCTAGTCGAGATAAACAGCGCAAGAAATGAAGACCGCAAGACACAAACAAAGGAAGAAACAGCGAGAAAAACGAAGAAAGGAAGAACACAAGACAGTGCTCGTTTTGTGTCCTTCCTTCTCTCTGTCCTCGTTTTTTCACGCTGTTTACCTCGACTAGCTACGATTGGTTACCAACTTGCCCAGGTTTCAATACTATTCAGCCTCCAGATAAGTTGGAATTATGACTAAAATAAATATCTTATTGTCAGTTTCTTTTTCTATGTGCCTTGTAACTTAGTATAAGAGCACACGTTGTTGCAAAGCTATGTTGGAGCAATCTAAACCTCGTATTTTTTTACCTGTTCAGTCATTGTGCAAGGTTGTGGAAATGGAGTAAGACAGGCTTTGCACACGTCTGTCTCCGAAATTAGACCGTTGTTTCAGATGCGTGTACCAATCATCAATTTTTCGCCTAATGGGTGTGTTGCAGGTTGTGGGCAGTGCTTTTGAAGATTTTGCTCTTTTGTCAGAATGCAGCAGCTGCCTAAATTGTTTGTAATATTTTTTTCTAGAAACTTTAAAAACCAAACAGAAAATATGTGTTGCGAAGGCAGAGTGTTTTGCATTTTTTCTTTTAAGATATTTAACAAGCACACTAAAAGATAGTTGCGTATGCCAAGACAAATGATTGCTTTGCAGACGCTCCTGTAGCCTGTGCTAAACAGTGTTAGCTGTACACTCGAGTTAATCATATTTGATTAGGTGCAATTATTATGTTAAAATGTTTTTGCGTACTAAAAATGTGAAATTTACTAACTAAAAAAGCCCATGGGACGGCTCGGCTGATAAGCTATAGCTAATAGCTACTAGCTTCGATGCGTTATTTCCAGTCCATCAGCTTAGTTTGACCCCTGGATAGACCATTTACAAACAATCCTTTTTTTGTCTCTTTCTCTTGTCTTTGCTCTCTCTCTCACTCTTTATACTCCCTCTTCCCACTCCCCCAGCGTATGGTAGCGAACTGAAATTGTGCCTTGTTAACTTCCCTGCCTTCTCTCTAGTTGTTTTTGTCCACCTCCTCCTGGATAGAGCAGTGTGAGTACATAACTGTAGATGGACCATATAGGAATACAAATGATAAATATCAGGCATCAGATTTGGTTTTGTCACTTGCCTTGTGTGCGTCATATGAACGTTTTGGTTATCGGTTTAGTTATAAGAATACGTTTCATTAAGGCCAATTCTGCTGAGCATCGCATTCGAATATTGTCTAGCTAGCGCTACGGTGCTGCACCTGTGACCCTGTGTGACATACGCTTGTCATGATTGCACGTCGGGTTTGCTTTGCTCTCAACTGACGCTCTTTGTTGGAGTAGATGAGTCTCAATGTCTAACCTGAGCGTACATGTGCGCGCTAGCAATGTTTGCGGGCGTCACATTTATCTTCCAACGGCTATGATGACATTTCAAGCTTCTCGTTACCATGTACACATCATCACATTTCAGATTTTCTCCGCAAATTCTTAAGGAAAGCTACAACAAAAGGCGGTGTACCGTAGATACCAGAAAATAGGAGGAACACCGGATGAAGCACACGACAACGGTACTGTTCTTATGTGAGTCTCAAAAGATTCAATATCGGGAAGCTTGATCACTTTCAAAGCTTTTGTGGGAACTTTTTTTGTCTTAAAAAAAGAAAATTATGTAAAAAATAACAGTCCTTTGAAAATTATTGTTCTAAAAAGTATTTGTTCATATTTGAAATATTGCAGGCTTCGCGTTGGCGGCAGCGCTTCATGAACCATGTGGTCAGTTCCCGACAAAGATCACAGCTTTGGTAAGACAAAATCATTCTCTCTTTGTGTTTTACACAACAATGTACTTGAAGCAGCAAGAAACACACACGCACACACGCACATGAGCATGCACAGTGCCTTCCACGAAGGCCTGCCCTATAATCATATTGTGGTTAGAAGTATTAATGCAAACACTCGGGCGAGAAAATTACCATAGTCCTTCATGTCATTTAGCACTTTCTTGCACAGTTGCGCTGTGAAGTATTTTGTAATCTTACTCTGACTACGATTATATTTATGGCTTTTGTGTATAAAAGTACGACAAGTGGTTCTCTCTGCAAGAATGCCCTAACATCGAAGGAACAAATTTTTTGTTAATTATACGCACGCAAAGAAAATAACACTTTTGATGCAAGGGTAATAAAATAAGAATGAGCATGAAATGAGAATTGTATATGAGGTAAGGCTGGCAGCCAACCCTTCTGGATCGGATCACGCGTTGACTTATCGAAACACCAGCTTGTGAGAATAAGGGCGCTAAACTATTTTCATGTTCACAGACCGCTAAACGCGAAGTAAGCATCGACAGCACAGGAAGCTTGCGGTCCGTCTCCTAATATCTGCCCTAATAGCGTGCGTGAAGGTGTATTGACATAAGGAAAGGTCGCATGCTGCTGTAACGACACGGCATACCTTCCTCCTCCCCCGCGCTCCCCTTTTTATTCGGTGACTTGCTTTCACGCTTTTGAGCTTGATGAGCCATTGACTCCTGGCCGCACACGCACAACGATGTTATCGCATTCGCCCTTTTGGCGACAGAGACGACAGGTTCTTTTCGGCTCCGCGTAAGTCGCACTAATTCAGAGAGCTCGCGCACTTTTACAGACAAATAGAACACCCTGTAAAAAGAGCGATTTTATCGATTTGAACTTCATACATACCATGACAGTGACAGTGACGGAAAGCTCCCCCTCCCCAAGAGTATTCTTGTAATTGTTATCGCTAAAATTGAATAGAGAATGCAAAATGGACAAGAATCTTGAAAGATAAAAAGCATAAAAAAAGCACGTTAGCATCACAAGCTGCGAAAGGCATTGGACCACGATGGTGACGTCAGTGCGGAGAGAACAAGCCCTGTGATATGCAGCAGATTCGGGAGCTGGGCAAGTTTGTGGGCGTTAATCTTAGAATATTTTACAGCACAACGGGCTAGATAAGGATATGTGTCCTTTCTATATACGTATCCAACCCGTTGCACTGTACAATAGTCTACTGTGAGCCTCGCCGCGGTTGTCTAGTGGGTAAGGTACTTGCTTGCTGACCCGCAGGTCATGGGATCGAATCCCGGCTGTGGTGGCTGCATTTCCGGTGGAGGCGAAAGTGCGGTAGGCACTTGTGCTCGGATGTGGGTGCACGTTAAAGAACCCCAGGTGGTCGAAATTTCTGGAGCCCTTCACTACGGTGTCTCTCATAATCATATGATGGTTTTGAGACGTAAAACTCCACATATCAATCAATCAATATCCTATTGAGCCTACTATGAGATATATTTACAACGTGTTGGTAGTAGACACTGAACCTATTCTGTGTAGTCGATTTGCCATAACCAGCAACGATCTGCTGCGTTGGAGTAACAAACCAATGGTGTTCCCATACTATCGTTTTTTGAGTTTCATAGGAGAAATCACAGTGGTGTTTCGGATACGTACGTAGACTTCCAAAGACGTCCATCACTTGCGGCTGGTGAATCAATATAAATGAATAAATATTTGTTATGCGACGCCTGTAAACTATCTTACGTCACTGACACTTAATTTTCTAAAGTGTTTAAAATTTGCCAACGACGCAAAGGCATAATTTTGGCGCTTTCAATGTCAAAAATTCTGAATACCTATGCTGCGAATGCTCAGGAACATTTCAATGAAGTACGCGTGTGGTCTCCGTGAAGATTTTGATTGCATCGACAGGAAGAAACTCGAAGTCTATTGCATGCAATAATAATTGACCTGCACTGCGCTGCTACGCCTAACAGCCTTGTTTAACAGCTGCCTTAGTTTTCAGAAAGTAACGTTTTGGGTACCGATTAACGAGTCTTAAATACCGTACTGACAATTACACTAAGAAATATTACTGGGGATGCTTCGAGGCTGCGGCCTTGCTCCGCTAATCTCGAGACTACAGCGGTCCCATTTCGAAGAGGGCGAAACACAGAAACATTTAAGAAACATGCATGTACAGGTAAATTACGTCCGACTTAAGGTGGAATGAGCACATAAGTAACAATACTACATCTGCCACGGAAAAATTACTTTTTCTTCACAGATAACTTCGAACGGCAACCTTGCCAACAAAACTCCTAGCATACAAAATATTCGTCAGGCCGATCCTTGACTACGGGAGTAAAGTGTGGTTTCCTCATACCCGCACAAACATACAGAAAACTGAAGCAGTACAGAGCAAGGCCATACACTTCATCCACAACAAATACAAGCGTGAACACTCACCCACTAATCTTCTAACTCTTTCTTAACTTTCTATGCTAGAAGTACGCGCCAAACATGCACGTTTAAAATTTCTTTATCAACTGCTGCACAACTATTAAATAAAAACATTTCAAATTACCTGTCTTATTCGCAAACATGAGCCACAAGGCACAAACATAGACATACATTAGTACAATTCAAATGCAACACTAATGTGTTTTTATATTCTTTTTTCCGGTTGCCATCCATGAATGAAACATGTTTGCCCCTCACATCCCTAACACTGAGTCGTTGTATCCGTTTATGATCAAAATTGAAAAAAAAATCCTTAGCTTTTTTTAATGGTCAACGACATCAGTAATAAAGCCAGTTTGTATACTTGTATGATCGGTAAGTAGCCATGTAAGCAGCCTTATGGTTCAACATCCCATTTGGCATGCGCTTGTATTTTCTTCTATATCACGTTGTGTAATCATTGCTAATATGAGAAGTGCCAAGCTGATGTTGCTCTTATTTTTTTGTAATACTGATTTGTTACTATGATGCGCAATCATAGCTTCTCTACAATGTGCCCATCTGCTATGGTCTGAATAGAGACTGGCATTATTGCAAATAAAAAAAAACTAAATATATAATAAATAAATAAATAAATAAATAAATAAATAAATAAATAAATAAATAAATAAATGTGCAAATTAGGGAACTCCTCTGGGAAAGCGATTTCAGGACACCCCCGATTATTCCTATAGAAGCCTTTCAGGGTACATGCCTCTTTACATTTCTCAATAACTCTTCCCCGCAAAATATATCTTGCGAGCTCCTGTGACCTCGCAAGCACTGTTTTGAGACTATAGGGCAGCCTGTATTCGGAAGTGTTCATTTTATTTTTTTCAACTACTGGAGCAAAGAGAATTAAGTGGCCAGCAAAACGAAGGGGCAACTGATGGTGCAAGGATGGGCTTACAGTGGAGCATGTGAATAACCTAGCTTATTAGCAACGTCTTATTCAACATATATTTATTGACCTATTGTTAATAATATTATAATCACAAGGTCTTATTTAAAGTCCCCAGCATGGCCCTATTAGTTTGGCGTCAACATGGCCGGGGCTAGTTTGCTTGAAGTTTGCACCGCTTGTCTTCATTGGTTTGACTAAGCATATTCTGGGAATGCGGCGAGAAATCATAGCTAGGCACGCCCTTTATTCACGCTATGCAGTGCAACAAAAAAAAAATGAGCAGCTCCACCCTAAAGAATGCCTTGAGACAGATGGTCGTCTTCCATCGATAGTTGCGGTAATTTAACTGGAATAGCACTTACATGAACCACCCAGACGCACTTTGCCATGACGAAGCCGCCACCACGAGGTTTCGTACAGTGCATAAAGGCAATAACAATGCCCCTCGATTTGTGCGTTCAATCTGCAAGTGAGGGCACGTGAGGGCAACTAACGATAGCGACTGCAGCGCAGATGAAATGCAGCGGCTGCCCTCCATCGCTCGAAAAGCCCGTTGCGAATACCACAGGCGGCGGGGGATCGGTAGAGTGCATTCGCAAGTAATATTAATAGCGATCTTAGCAGACAAGTCACACTTTCCACATGCTGGGTTGTCACCTTATGGCAAGTTCGGTATGTTCGCGCTCAAGAGTGACCACGGCTGTGGTCACTTTTTCTTACGCCGGTTACAAAGCTCCTTTCGCAGAAATGGCGATGTCGGTGACGGTGTCTTTCGTTGTGAGCAAAAAGTTTATGTTGTACGCAAGCCAATATTCGAGGCAGATGCGAATAAAGCCAATAGTTGGATGGCGTATGCACCATAGCTCTTTTGTCGGCAGAGTTTAGAATCACCACCGAGAGGCGCAGTTAGACTAGCGATTCTGAAAGTGTTATGAACACGGTTTCAAAACGTTATTGCATTCTGCTTTCTTGCGTGGCAGCTGGAAGAGGTGAATCATGCCAGGCGTAGTAACATGTAAATTGCGTAGCAAGTTGGTGTTTTAAAGGCACGCCTATCACATTGCGCTCCGAACTAATCATGACTGTCAGCACCAGCACCAACCATATGAGTAACTGTGCAGATGCGCGAGTTGCCTTGCGGACCAGCAGAGGGCCTCTTACCGATTCGGGAAATAAAAGAGAGTCGTGTTGAGGGCGCACTTCGCAACTATACTTGCAAGGAGCATTCAAGAATAGTTTGAAACGGCCACTTACATGCAAAGACGTTAGTTTCCTTGCGGCATAGTTGAGACATTTTCGAGACATTTCAGAAGCAGATGCACACGGGGCCCGAATACGTTATTAAGTTCTACTCTTCAGGGTGAAGCTCAAATATCCTCAAGGTTTTTGTTGAGTTATGCGAAGTATAGTGCGTACCTTGAATGTGCTGGGACGTGATGGCAGAAAGACAACTTGTGGTCTGGATGATGATGATGATAATTCCACAGCCGTGCTGTGGTCTGGAACGCGCTTGTTCTTCATCGTCACCACTGTCATCGTCATCGGGGAACAATGGCAGACATCGCTCGACCCTAAAGAGCTTCGCCCCTAAAACTAGCTTACAGGTTTATGACAGAATGCCAGCTTTATACAACCATCCGCACTCAACGGAAATTTACTAAACCTACCATCTCCGGAAACCGTTGATTTTCCAAAGAAGGATAAGTTGCTTCAGAGAGAGCTTGCACAGACGTGGTAGTTAGACATACAAATCGCCGGGAGCCTAATCACGGTTCTCATTTTCCACAGGACAACAGCACATGTATTCCGAAAGTCTACCGGGGAAAAGTTGACGGCTTCACACCATACGATAGTGGCCAGGAACAAAATTGCACGTCAACAGTGGTAAGCTACTTCACGAGTATTCAATATTCAGATAATGAATAGTTTCAGAATAACCTTTGCTACTTCTAGCAAGTCTATTAATTTGTAATGAAATCAAGTTCAAAATGAATTTCTTCGTTCGTTTTCGTGAGTAGGCTTAAGGTGAACATTATTTCAGCTAGCACGCTTAATTTCAGGCCTACACAATCTCTATCAACCATAGCCTCAGTGGTTCGAAGTAGTGCTTGTAAGAAGTCACACTGTGACATATTATGCTTTGTAGTTTTCTATTCGCGTTTCAATCGTCTATGAGTGTACTTACAAAAGTACCGTTGTTCCTATTGATGAAGTGCGCAGTATAATATTATGGTTCTGCTGTTTACATTTATGCGGATATGTACAGATGGGGGAGGGAGTCAAAAGCTCGTAGACCACTATCCTATGGATTCCTAACGGAAGATGGCCTGCAAATTTTCTACCAGCACTGTAAGTCCTTAAGTGATACAGCAGGCGCGGACGCAGAGTTCCTGTATTGGTGTTTCAGCGTGTTAATCTTACAACCTACGGCAATGCTCGTTTTAAATCACTTCTGAAAGTAGAATCTGCCTCTCCGGCTGTCCGTAGAACTCTGAATTTTCGATAAAATTCGAAAAAAAGCAGACAACTCGTCGGTAAAAGTTTCAACAAGGGCAGCTTGTTGGTAACAAAGAGAATGGTTTTATAGATATCAGCAAGCTACCCTTGTCAAAATATATACCGGTGAGTTATGGGCTGTTTGTGCACTGTAATACTGTATACTGTGTGGTGGGCAAAACAAAGAAATAAAGAACAAAAAGGGTAGCTTTCTCACATTGTCGGTGTAATACGTTTATAAACTTAAGCACAGTAACAAATTGACGATATTCAGCGATCCGGCTGCGAGTGAAACTTTGTCGAACGTTAGTGCTTCTTCCTGTCCCGTCTTCCTCAGTTCAGTGCCGCGGTTTACCTCATAAAACCTTTGACAGTTCAGATTTATCCAATTAACTGTGATTTTATTGGCCATTATGACACTGTATGGTTGTTTGACAAACCCGAGTTCTATTTGGTCATTGACACTTCTGCCAATTTGGCTATATAAACATTAACTCATGTCAACAATATTTCGTAGCCCTCACCCACCACACATTTAACAAATGGCTTGTGGCGCCCAGCGTGCGAGACGTCAGCGTATGTAGGCCTGTGCGAGCACGAAATGACATCTCAAGCTTCTTGGACGTAGGACCCTCATGATAGACTTGCAAGTCGCTCAGCACTGTAATGTCCTATCAGTTGGCATGTTCATACAAAACATTCTCGATAAGCCTGGAAAGGCTTTAGCCGACGTAGTTGTTTTGCGCTCCGGTTCAGTTTCTTGCATGCAGAAGCATCACAGACTTGCAACCCTCCAACCTCAAAAATCTGCCACTTCATTTCAAAGACCCGTGAGACATATACTTAACAACACTCTAGAGAATGAAGTTACACAGAATTAATTCAGGTGGTTCATGATTTTTGTTGGTCACTCTCCTGCCCTGTTGGAATCGTGGTGGGAGCTGTACGATAAGATTGTTCCTGTATATACCGTCATGCACATCACTTTGAAGTCACCAAAAACGGTATGCCCGTCTAGATGCTTCTGTTATTAATAGGCTATAGAAGATGTTCTGAGTTACTGGTTTGTCGTTCTTAAGAAGCAGCCGTTCTATCCGAATGAAGTGCGAGACGTTATAGATTGTAGCTTTTACACCTGAAGTTGATCTCGACATGCTGATTGATTGATTTGTGCGGTTTAATGTCCCAAAACTATGATATGATTATGAGAGACGTCGTAGTGGAGAGCTCCGGAAATTTCGACTACCTGTGGTTCTTTAACGTGCACCTAAATCTGAGAACATGGGCCTACAACATTCCCGCGTCCATCGAAAATGCAGCCGCTGCCACCGAAATTTGACCCCGCGACCTGCGGGTCAGCAGCCGAGTACCTTAGCCACTAGACCACCGCGGCGGGGCGATTTCGACATGCTGATTAACCGAGCTTCTAAGATGAGCACGTGTGCTCTGCTATCAATCATTGAAAACCTTGGGGCGCAAAGCACCATGGTACACTAGGTTTACCCCATAATGAGGGTTCCTTTGTACGTTATACTCAGTCAATGGCGTGACCACTTTAGTTCTTCATATCATTTGTCACAAGCACGTTGACTGCTTCGACGGGAATGACCCCAAACGACTTTCGCAGACTCTCGTGGATACTACGCTTCTGAAAGGTACACAGACTGGGAGTTCAGAATAACCTTTGCGATCCATATCGACACAACAGTCAATCGTTTTTTTACAGTGTTAAAATTGTAAATTCCTATATGAAGCATGAGCAACCCGCTTGTCTGAAACCTATGAGCCAATTTTAAACTCGGTTTTCTTGAAACGGAAGAAATCAGCCAGCTTTTAAGTAATATCTACAACAAGCAGAGCTACGAAAATCAGTAACATTGTTGAATCCCTGTCGTTTAAAGGAATTCACATTGTACGATGCCAGTTCATTCTCGACCCGCGCTGAGTTTCCTAATTCTGCCTGTTTCTAATTTAAAGATTGAAAGGACATTTTCATAGCTGGGAGTTTGAAAAACATAGCAAAGAACGCTTCCGTCAATTACGGGGAGCTTCAAGGTTTTCGAAGGCACAAACGTACATGCTTGGCGTTCAGGAATTCGTGATTCTATGTGCACGTGTTTATGCGTTCACACCTTCAAGGCATCTTCAGTATATTTCACATGTTGTGACGTTTTCGCGTTCATCTATCACACCATTTAAGGTGTTATTGTGTTAAAACTAAACGAAACTGAACTCTGAATTTTGGAGCGTGGGCGATTTGCTAAAATATACCTCGATAAAACCCTCATTTCCGGCCAAAAGCTAAACACCAAAAACATCTTTTGAATATGAAAAAAAAAATGTCAGCGTATCTACGGAGTGAATGATGAACAGTGGGGGGAAGCATCCGTCCGTCCTTTCGTTCTTGCTTCCGTCCGTCCATGCGTGCGTCTCTGTGGCCGCCCGTGCGTCCATCCGCCCGTCCATGCGTGCGTTTCTTCGTGCGTCCACACGTCCATCTGTGCGTCCGTCCCTGCGTTCATCCATGCATCCGCTCCTGCGCCCGTCCATGCGTCCATCCGTCCGTGCAGCCATCCGTGCGTTCGGCCATGCATCTGCCTGTGTGTCCGTTCGTGCACCTATTTAACGCTCCAATTACCACCATCTCGCATCAATTCATCATATATTCATCATATAGAAGCGCCGCCATCCAGCGGACATTCCCAGGACTGAACGAGACGAGGCACAGGCACACTTTCTTACGGCTTGCGCTTCGTGTCTACTTCCCACCTTTCACCACCTCGGGTTCAGGGTATATACTAGTCCACTGCATTCATGGCACTGCGGCCCAATGCTCGCTAAACCTTTCTAAAACCAAGGAGGTTACGCCCAGCGAATATAACGTAGCAACCCTTTCTTGTGAGATAGTGCGCAATGTACATGCCAATGGCTGTTAAGGGGGAATTATAGACATGAGGATTCGGCTTTTAGTTAACGCGCACGCTGCGAATTTTTTATTGTTCAACAACGCACAGAAGAAATCTCCCACCGGCACCACCTTGGAGATCAAAATGTAAGACTGATTACACACTATTACTATGACTACGAGGGACGAACGGGTGCCGTTATGAGGAGCTTCGCCCCTAAAAATTCAGGATGCACGAGATTTTGACTTCCCGCTTCTTGAGCGGAGGTACCTAGCACAGACTGTATTTTGCGGCCGCATTTGGTACCTTTCTCACGTCGTGCAACCATCTTTACGTATCGTGTGATCATTGCAGTCTGCTATGTGTTTCTTTTTTTGGTTAGGCGGCACTGAGTTGGTCTCTCGCGCGGCACTGGGACAGCAGCGTTCTCAGGGAGGCTTTGCTTTCCCTTCAGTGTCCATACGCTGTCGGCTGCTGGCACTGCGCTTCCTTTTGCGCCTAGTGCAAGGGGAGGAATCTCCCGCACGAACGCTGGCATATTACTTTCTGGGTACTCACCTTCGGCATTTGATGCCTAATGTGCAACTTAACAGGGGGCCACAGTCAATAACACTTCCTGCGTTTTATGTAACAACTGTTGCATTTTTTCGCCATGTCAAGTCGAGCTGTCCTGGCATAGATGTTTTGAACAACCACATAGTTGAGACAACTGCTGCTTTGTTGGTTCCGTTGGTCACGCCAGCCCGCCGTGCTCACTCTAGACGGGTGTCTTGGAGCACCTTAACGGCTTCTTTTCTGCCTGGACACCTCCGGGACTTCATGTGGTGCCTAGGATGGGGTGTGCTTCCCACTCTCGACCGCCTCGAAAGGTGGAGAATAGTCCAGTCAGCAACATGTCCGAACTGCTCCCTTCGGGAAATGAATCAGCATTTTCTGAGGCATTTTGTTATTGCTCGCATTTTTTGAAGAACCGTACATGCCAGATTTCACTGCCTCAGAGTGAATCGCTTCGTTTCTTGTGGGCCTTGTTCGCGACGCTGCTTCGCTTGTCTTCTCATTGTTGCCGGCTGTTTCTGCCTCTGGCGCAACCGCTGCGAGGCGGTTGCAGCGGGCCGCCGCCGCCGCGCGCTCTTCCCGATCCTAGAACGATTGTACTCGGAGCTGCTGTCTGTTTTGTCGGAGGAGCTCTTCTTCCTCGGTGAAGAGGAATTTCTTCGGCACTTGTCTCGCCCTTTTGTGTCGGTCTATGACGGACGAGTGAAACTCGTCTTTCGGCCGGCCTGGAATTGGTAGGCTGATCTGTCGATGCGCCGGCAGAAATGGCATGCCAACATGTAAATATGCAAAATGTACATATTTATCTTTTATTTGTGTCTTTTGTTTACCTTGAAGTATTTTTGTGGTTATGGTTTTGTGAACCATCGAATGTACATGTTCTTTCAACGTCATCTCATATCCATGTTCATGTAAATGACGTCTGTTTTGTCATCATCGTTAGAGTATGTCTAAGAAGGAAATGTTCTGTTAAGTGTTATTGACGTTTGTGAAAATTTTTTCTAAACGAAATGGGCCCCGAATCTGCATGTTACACTCCATATCTCGTCGAAAATTGATAGTCTTGCGTCTAGAGCGAGTGAACAAAACGTTTATTTGATGTTCTGCGCTAGAAAATTGGTGAATGGTATTCTGGAGGCGCTGCGTTAGTGCCTCGACCGTGTATCGGAGGCAAACGAGCTCATCGGGGCACGTTAGATACGAGCGCCATCTGGCAGTTCGAAAACAAAGAAAGGCATGCACGCCCGCGGAGAAAGATGCACGCTTGTCTCAGAGGTGATAAGGTGTAGAACGCAAAGCGACAGGCAGGTGCCACCACCGGGTCGTCTTAGCCAAGCGTTGGAAGAACTTACCTTCTTGAGCATCGCGTTGCACTGTCAGTGCAGCGTGATAAACACTGAGGTCCTGAGAATTGCTTGTGTGTGCCTTCTCTAGTATAAAGGCACGCATACAAAACATCGACATGTTGTTATGGTGCCTCAGATATGTGCAATATTTGCTTTTTATTTGAAAATCGCACAAGTATGAACGCTGAATCTTGAGCAATATTGGTGGGCGCTGCGGATGGGGTTGGCTTTTTGGTTCCGTTTGAGGTATCGGTAAGGGCAGACAAACATAAAAATGTGCAGACAGACAGAAAAACCAAAATTTTTCCGTGGAAGGTCCCCAAGAAAGACTATCGTCTTAAAAAAATGCAAGGACATGCAGCGATTTTCGGGATCCGACTTGTCCATCTAAACGTCAACACTATAGTTAATTGTTGCAAGAGTGGAGAATAGTTGACACCGTATTGATATATATTTGACAATATATCTTTTATGCAACATACTGATTAATCTTAAATGTGCTTGTTTCATTTCAGGAGGTTATGCTGAATTGCACCTGCCATAACGGTGACACCGTGTCCCAGCGGCGATACTGTGTCGTACGTTGAATCATGTTGCAACTTTTAGGGACGACGCTCCTTAGGCCGTGGGTCATTCCCTCCTCTGTAGTAGTAGTAGTAGTAGTAGTAGTAGTAGTAGTAGTAGTAGTAGTAGTAGTAGTAGTAGTAGTAGTAGTATGTAGCAACCTCTAGTTTGAGTTGCTCAATAGATCGCGTCGAGTGTATATGTCCTTAGGACTAATGTAACCATATAGTGTTAGTGGATTTCACAGCCTGTCCAGGAAGCAAATGATAATGTGGGGGCTGGAGCAAGCGTTCGACTATGCGTCCGTCCGTGCGTTTGTGCGTCCATTCGTGAGTCTGTCCACACGTGCATATCTGTTCGTCCGCGCGTCCGTCATTCGTTGCGTCCAACCTTCCGTGCGTCCGTGCCTCTGTCCGTTCGTCCAGTTGCACTGAAGGATACGCGGATGGATGGACGCATGGAAAGACAGACGAACGCTTCACCCACTCATCACCATTCACTGCATGGATGTGCTGTGATTTCTTTAGACTGATATATTAGTGACAACAAGGCTTTCACCTTGTGGCATCAACTCCAATTAATTTGGGGCAAAAAAGTCAGTAAACAGAGCACAGTAGCGTAAAAGTTTGCCTCACGTGTTACTGGTAATGAGTGAGACGTGTGTTGTGGTATAGTGATAGGAGGGTTTGCAGTATGCCAACGTGTGTGGGAAAGCTCACGGGCCACTAGCATGAGTGTCCTAGCATGGCACTGCATGCGCCTTATTGGTTGCCTTATTTTAAAAATAAAGGATCTCATTTCAACATATTCTGAAAGGAGGAAACTGGGTGGCACCATGGCTTTCAAATATAGCGAGGCTAGATTCCGCTAGGCACCTAAAACAGCTGAGGGATAATCATTATTCGCCTTATTTTTATTTACGTTTCTGACGCTAAATTTTGTAATTGCCGGAACTGCATAGCCTGTGAAAGAACATGCGATTTCTTCTAAACAGTCTAACAATGTGTTTTCATGGTTTTCAGCACGTCCCATTTGCCTAATTTTAAAGTGAATAGCTGTGTTTCCACTTAGACGTTTTTTTTTGTCACGCCAGCTGTCAATAATGGAGAGCGCATACAAAAGCAGGTGATTTTAAGGCTGAGCTCACTCGGCAAAACTAAATCCCCGTTGCAGAAGTATGAGGAAATTACCTAAACATAGGCGATTATTCTGCTTCTGTTAGCATATACCATGGTCTCTTAGTGGCAATCGCATCTGCTATAGCAGTGAGCTGTCAAAACGAGCTGATACTGTATAACCACCAAAAATTTTCAGAAATGTAGTAGTATACCACACAATGTACTTACAATAGAAATATACTTCTACCGACCCCGATTGCTACGGGTAGATAGCGCGAGAAGTATTGTTTCGGTGGTAGTGGGGGTTACTAGTTAACGTCTCCCGTGCGCGAACTTGTACCATGGCAAATTGTTAGCAAGCTTTTAGAGCACTTACCTTGATGTTACCTGGTTCGACTGTGGATTTAGACGTCACCATTTCTTAGCAGCACAACATTACGAGGACGGAAGATGACAATACAGCAAACGTTACAGTCGGATTGTGTGGCGATAGAAAATGTCACGTTTATGACTACAGCGCTAACTTCGAGGTGGACATGAGGGACTTGCAACTAGCTCGTAAGTGCTATTTTCAAGACTTAGCATGTGCTATTTGGTATTTTAGCTTTTCAATTATGATTTAAGTCTTTAAAATTGCATGACAAAAGGAGAAAGGGAGAGGAAACGTGTTCAGGTTAGCCTAATTTGACATTTACTACAAAGCTTTCTATACACCCAATACTATTCTCGGGTGGGTAACACAGCCATGAACATAGCTTTGAGTATGTAGTACTTTAGGAGGATTAATAAAGATATTCCAAGGCGCTTCCTTGCAATGAAGGTATACGTCTACCTTCTAGTACTCTAAAGCTTGCACTAGAAAGTATACCATAAGTTCACCTATTTTTTTTTTATAGATTTGAGGTATTCCTAATGCTAGCAAAAGTAGACTAAATAGAGGAAACTTCCGCAGTCGCTTGAGTAATGCTTACACATTTCAAAGCGGTGATAATAAACACAGGGTGTGAACAACGGAAGAGTGTTGCCATGTTTCAGTCATCATCCTGCGTCTCTATTTATTATAATGTAGACGCGTTCGCGGCACAATATAATAACGCGCTAGCGTTCGCTTTTTTATGCCGATGAAGCTTTTCGGAAGCGATATTTGGAGAGAGAGAGAGAGAGAGAGAGATAGAGATAAAGATACAAGGAAAGGCAGGGAGGTTAACCAGACGCACATCCGGTTTGCTACCCTGCACTGGGGAAGGGATAAAGAGGAGAAAAGAGGTTGCAGAAAGATGAGAAGGTACACACAATCACGAGCACACTCGGGGAGCACACACAGTTTACAGGCGGTCACTCAGGTTTGTTGACTTAAGGTAAAGTAGCAGTGCTTTAGTTGCTTTCTGCGCGACTGAGGCAGATGCCCAAGGTCCTAGTATCTTCTGCACACAAAATGGTCCGGGGTCAAGTCGATTCAAAACCATCCATAGCTGGCATCGCTGGGTGTCGTAGCAAGCGCAGCTGCACAGGACGTGTTCGATGGTCTCTTCATCTCCGCAGTAATCGCATGTAGGAGTGTCTGCCATACCAATGCGAAAGGAGTACACCTTTGTGAATGCAACACCCAACCAAAGGCGGCATAACAGTGTCGCATCGGAGCGGGAAAGTTGTGATGGTAGCTTTAGCTTGAGCGAAGGATCCAGTTCATAAAATTGACACCTTTGGAAGCTGGTAGACGACCAGAACGTGCGTGTGAGATCTCGAGCCAGCAGGTAAAGTTGTCTTGCTGCATCATTTCTTGATAGAGGAATCGGGACTACACGGGTTTCTTCATGGGCTGAGCGGGCTGCATCATCGGCTAATTAATTTCCGGTAATACCGATATGTCCAGGCAGCCATTGATATATAATATCATGCCCTCGTGCTAGAGCTTCATGATGGCAATGTCTTATTTCTTGTACCAGTTGGTCATGGCTCCTCCTACGCATGGCAGACTGCAAACTCTGAAGCGCTGCCTTCGAATCACAGAATATGACCCATTTTCCTGGACGTTCTTGAACGAGATATTGTAAAGCAGCTCTTATAGCAGCAAGCTCTGATGCCGTAGATGTAGTCATATGCGACAACTTGAACTTGATTGTCATTTCTGTAGCCGGAATTACAGCGGCACCTGATGAGCTGCTGGATGAGACGGACCCATCAGTGTATATCTGCGTTTGGTCTAAGTACAACTCATGTAATAATAGCAGTGTTGCTTGCTTCAATGCTACTCTGGAGTGACTGCTTTTCTTTTTGATTCCCGGAATTTCTAGACGTACTTGCGGCTGGTCGAGGCACCACAAAGGGCATGCCGTTCTCGCAGCTGGCGTGTATCCTGATGGAATGCTGTTTAGGTGTTTGGCTATGACGTCTGAAAACGTAGCACGTGGTCTTCCGGAAGGTAGAAGGGCCAAGTGGTGGTCGGGGACACGGCTAGCATGTCCAATGTGCGCTCAGAGGCAATCCACAACTATATATGTCCTGACCTGATGGTCTTTGGCAAGCGTGATTGTGGCATAAGTAGAAGCGCATCGGGGCAGTCCTAGGCAGATACGCAGTGCCTGACCCTGCAAACTCTCCAACGAATGAGTACTCGATTTGCAAGTGTTAGTCAGTACCGGCAAGCTGTAGCGCAATAGACCCAGAAATAGGGCCCTGTGAAGCTGTAGCATGGAGGCCACAGAAGTTCCCCATGCTTTACCGCACAAGAATTTCATGATATGCACAATAGATAGCAGTCTCTTCTTCAAGTACGCACAATGTGGGCTCCACGAAAGACTTCTGTCGATTATTATGCCCAGGAAACGATGCGTCCGTGCATATTTGACACTCTGCCCATTGATGTAAACAGGGTATGGCGTCATTGGTTTGCGTGTAAACGCCATCAACGCGCGCTTCGCAGTTGATATATTTAGGCCTTGTTTCTGAAGGTAGGCTGTTGTGAGGGTTGCTGCCCGCTGTATTCGTGCACGCACCTGAGGGCGAGTAACTGCAGCACTCCAGAGGCAAATATCATCGGCGTATATGGATAGGCACACCGACTTTGGCAGAACCTTCACCAGACCAACGAGGGCCACATTGAACAATGTGGGGCTTGAAACACCTCCCTGAGGTACTCCGCAGTAGGTGTAATGTTGGGCAGTTGTACCCTCATATGTTTGTACAAAGAAACCCCTGCCAGTTATATAATCTTTTATCCATTGAAACATTCGTCCACCAATGCCCATTGCTGCGAGAGAAGTGAGGATGGCATCGTGAGCTACATTATCATATGCACCCTTCACGTCAAGAAAGAGTGCCACTGATATGCGCTTGCGACTTTTTTCTTGTAGAATAAATGTCGATAAATCAAGGACACAGTCAATGGAGGAGCGGCCCCGACGAAAGCCTGCCATGCAAGAAGGGTATTTGGTGTATCGTTCCAAGTACCACTCGAGACCAAATAGAACCATTCTTTCCATCAGTTTTCCGAGGCAGCTTGCGAGGGCAATAGGGCGATACGCTGTCAAGTCCAATGGTAATTTTTCCGATTTCAAAAGTGGTATTAATCGACTAATTTTCCATTCTCGGGGACACTGCCACTGAGCCAGGAGTTGTTGAAGCATGTTAAAAGTTCTTTTCTAGCTTTTTGTCCAAGGTGTCCCAACGCACTATAAGTAATACCATCAGGACCTGGCGATGACATGCGCTTAGAAGCGACTAACGCACCTTCCAGTTCTTCCATGGTGAACGGAATGTCCATTTCTGGTAATCGCGTCTCAGGAATGATCACGGCGTCGATGCTCTCGTTCATAATATTCCCGGCAACTCTCGTGCAAAATTCATCAGCCACCTCGAGTTCTGTTTTTCCATGATAGAGTGCCAAAGCTTTAAAAGGGTACCGTTGTTGTGGAGAGGAGCGAAGACCACGAACTGTTCTCCAGATATATGACAGCGGTTTATGAGGGTCTAGAGATTCGCAGAATGCTTTCCAGCGTTCGCTCTCCAGTTTGTAAATGCGTCGTTGAATCTTTTTCTGGAGCCGCCTTGCTTCCCTCAGATCGTAAATTGATCTTGTGCGTCTGTATCGTCGTTCAGCACGCCTTCGTATAGCTCGTAATTTTTCCAGTTCGATGTCAAACTGTGTTACTTTAGACGAAAATGGTAATTTAAATTTGTACGCTTGCATAGCTTCCACTATGGTATTTTCCAGGCTGCAGGCGAGGCCTTCTTGGCAAGCGTTCTCAACACGCGATGCAAACATCGACCAGTCAGTGCCAATTGCAACACCGGAAGAGAAATTTTTTATGATACCATCGATCGTCACGTAGGTGGGTATGTGATCACTCCCATGAGTCTCAATATCGCAAAACCACTTAACTTTGTGACAGAAGCACCGTGACACCAATGTCAGGTCAAGGCAACTGCCATACGTGAGACCCCGCTGATATGTGGGGGCATCGTTCATGATGGAAAGGTCGTAATCAGAAGCGAATGTAACAATGTTCCGGCCCCTGGCATTCATCCTAGTGCTCCCCCAAAGCATGTGATGGGCGTTGAAGTCACTGGTGATGATCCAAGGCCCATCGGTTCTCATTAGGATGTCTTTTAATCTGTCGCAGTCAAATCGCGATGACGGAGATATATATCCACCAATAAGCGTGAACGAAACTGCAGTCTTCTTCACACGAAGACACACGTACTGATTGTCGTCATTTGAACTTATTGGGTCGAAAGATAAGGCAAGTCTGTGCGAATGTAAACAATTACTTTGCTCCGTTCTTCGCAAGCGGCTGAACAAAAAGCTTCATAACCGGACAATCTATAAGGCGTTGATACGTTTGGTTCACATATGACAAGTATAGGGAATTGATTGGCCCGAACAAATTGGCAAAAGTCCGAGATACGGGACTTCATGCCTCTGGCATTCCACTGAAAAATCGACGCACTTTTAACTGCAGTGCGGAAGTGGAGATTTTGTTGAGCCATTGTGCTTATACGAAGTTAGCAAGAACTGGATTCAGTGCATCCAGTATTTGCAGGGCACTCGTGGCAGACGGAGATCGTATGCTGCTCAGTAGCGTGCGAATCGTGGCAAATAATGATTGCACGATTGCAGCCACTTGCCTGTCTTGGTTGGAAAGATCTCGAACCGGGAGCGCGGACTGGCCGTCATGAAGCTCCTTCGGTTCGCTTGATGCTGCTTCCCTTTGAAGTGCAGGCCACTCCATGTCACAGTTAAGGTATGCTCACTGGCTTTGTCCTTTACAGCCTTTCCCACGGCATACGGTCTGGGAGGCAAAGGAGGTGGTACTGATGAGGGATCACGCAAACGTGTCGAGGAGGTAGCGGGCGTCCTCGAAGACCGACGTCGACGTGAACAACGCCTTCTGACTTTAGCTGCGGCTTCTCGATGAGATGAGTGATCGCGCACCATCTCCTTCAAGATGGCAATTTCCTTCTGAATCCGCGGGCAGTCCTTCGATGTGGCTTCATGGGATCCATTGCAATTAGAGCATTTCTTGACAGTTGCGACGCACTTATCCGCTTCATGGTGCTCGGCACGGCGGTGGCATACCACCGAATTCTCGCAGACGCTGCTCACATGTCCAAGTTTCATGCATTTACGGCACTGAAGAGGCTTTGGAATGAAAGGCCGCACAGCATGTCTGAAGTACCCCACCTTCACATGAGAGGGGATTGATGTGCTCTTAAACGCAATCTTCACACAGCGAGACTTGCCTAGCCGGGTGACATCAACAATTGGAGTATCAGTTGTTGACTTTACAAGAAGTTGTAAGTCCTTATTGGAAATAGCGACATCAATGTCGTAGATCACACCGGTTACTACATCACATCCCAAGGGAACATGAGAGCGCACCTGCTTGCCGTCCAAGTCAGTTACACTGCGCAGAACGCCCAACTCACTTGCGTGCAAAACGTCCACAGCCAGTATATTCTTTTTGGCGTTCACTCTTATGTCCGTGATCTCATTTGGCACGAGCGTTTCCAGAGACCTCGACACAGACTGTCTGTTAAGGTGTTTCATGCTGACGGTAGGAAGTGCAGGCAGAAACAGGATGGTATAAGTGTTCGATTTTGGCGCTTCAGTTACAGTTTGAATAGTTGAGGATGAGGATGTCCTCATGTTCCTTCTCTTCGCCTTGCGGCTCAGCACAGGCTGGAAACCGTCATCTGAGAAGTCCTCACTGCTGAGATAGTAAGCATGAGTATCTTCACTGTCGCTGTCGCTCGCTTGTCCCATCCGCTTCCTGGAGGCGCTCGCCGCTGACGCCGCTGGTGCTGGCAGGCGCCCGGGGTGGTCTACTTCCATCCCCTCCAAGGGAGCAGCGGAAACTGATCAACAGACTTAAATTACAACTGAAATACGCCGGAGTTAGCAGAAGAAGCTCCTATTCAAAACACACTTCTTGGTCTTCTCCAAGCGATATTTGGAGCTGTCACAGCTGTATACGACCTGATGTGCCCTAAGTTGACAAAATATAATGTGCACGTAGCTGATACTTTCTTTCATGATGAAATATTAGGAGCGCAAACTAACGGGACACAAGAGAGGAGACAAACCAGCGCGGACTGAAACTTGGTTTATTTAAAGAAGATAATGTAGACCAGAAAGACAAGAAGGGAAAGGGAAATACGAGAGACAAGGTTCCACCGTGACGAAGTGTTGTCCAGAAACTAGATTTCACAAACAGTCATCTAGATGGTCAGCTGACCCAACTATCCATATTCTTTTTTATAAAAAAGGCTTCCGCAATCTATCTAGTTTTTGTGTGACGATGAGTGTATAATGCAAATGTGCCGAAAATTCAGGTACGCAGCCACACTTTCTGCAATTGGCGGACAAATGTACACCCCGGGCCGACTTCAGCGCGTTATATATAGTATTCTCGCAGGCGATAACGTGCTACACGCGCTGAACTATAACGCGCTGAAATATTCCAAACACGTCCAGAAATTTATCGCAAAAAAATGGGGTCCACTTTACAGCTACATCAAGCACTTTTTATTGATGTACTGCGCTAGAGCTCTTCTCTGCTTACTAAAACTTGCAAGTCTAACATTAGAGCGCTTCACAGCATGCAAGCACAGGCACTACGTGCTTGTATCGTCCTACCACAAACCATCTCAACATCCAGAGCAGTGATATTGACTCGGCACCACCGGTTACAACCCTGTGTCACAACCAACGTGCTCAGAGGTCATATTCGGCACATTTTACGGACGGTACCAAGCCATCCGGCACTCCTGCCAGAACAACGACTGCAGGCGTCGTTCTTCACTCCCACTGCGCTTCGCTACCATGCGTTTTTTTTCAGGGACTTTAGTTTCACACCTTCAGCGTGTTCACCATCCGCCTTCTGGTGCCTACGACAACCCAATGCGTGCCTTTCCATCGCAGGAATAAGAAATAGAAAAGTTCTTTCTGCCTCGGCCTTGAAGCTAGCAGTTCTAGACTGTTTGCGCAGTTTTTATGCTGACAGAATCCACTCTACACGGATGGCTGTACCACCCATACTAGCTTCACCGGCGCCATCGTCACCCCTCGCAACACATCAACATGACTTACAAACTTTGTCACGCCACCACATCGACTGCTTAAGACATTATTGCCTTGCCAGGTGCCATCGATTTTATCAAAGAACAACCAATCGATGGACAGTCTGCTGTGACTCTAAGTCGGCTCTACAATGTCAGGCGTCAGCACTTCGTCGCGGGTCGTACGAACAACTTGTGTGGAAGATCAAAGAAATGCTGCACTATACTGTCGCGAGAGCAATGTTTCGCGGAAAACCTTGTTTTTTTTTGGCTGCAGCTGGAGCTTGTTCTTTGCCAGACGCCCTTGTTAGCGGCACCGTTTAACTTGTCTCGGGGAGCGTGCCCTGAGGAAGAAGGAGTGAACAGAAAGGGCTGCGTCTAGCCGGTCTCTGTGCGCTTGGCACCAGGGCAGGCACCGCGCCGTACTTTGAACCAGACCACAGAAATTGGGTGCCTTTCTCCTTCTCCTAACCACTAAGCCCCCATGCTTCGAACGAACGAGCCGCCGTTTTGGTCCTACGGGGACAAAGGGCACCTACATTTGAGCGGTCGTTAGCGCGTCAAGGCCGTTTCGGAGAACGCGCCCGTTTGAGAATCTGCCACAGTGTTGTCGCAGACAGGCTCCAGGCAACCACATGTTGATTTGATTATCCTCGGCTTGCCCGGTTGGTCCGCGCCACCGGGGACGCTAAGAAAAACCCTATTTAAGCAGCGACTTGGTCTCTTTTTGGGGTGAGCGGAGTCGGGGTGAACAGCGGATCTCACCACCGGAGACCATGCTATGCAGGCCGAGGGGTATGCCACCATTTTCTATGTTTTGTCTTTGACCTAGTGCATTTTGTAAATTGAAGTTGTGTTAGCCAAATAAACCCCCAATGAGTGCTCCCCGAAATCATCGTGTTGACTTCTCATCGATTGCCTCCGCGGAGTTTCACCCACACTTATTCGTCTCCCTGGTCGTCCGATGCGCCTAACTTTGAACAACCCCGACGTGTCGCTACAATACGACCGAAAAAGGACACAACATTCTGTTCCAGTTAATACCAAGTCATTGCGGTATCTCCGGCAGTGAACTCTTTGATGAAGCTGTCAGAAATGCGCACGCGCAAGCAAACTTTATTTTTATACTTTTGTCTAGGATTGACACCTCTGGATACTTAGGAGCTGGAGCAGAACATGGCATTTCAGAAGGGGCAATCATCACATTGATGTACTGCGCTAGAGCTCTTCTCTGCTTACTAAAACTTGCAAGTCTAACATTATAGCGCTTCACAGCATGCAAGCACAGGCACTACGTGGTTGTATCGTCCTACCACGAACCATCTCAACATCCAGAACAGTGATATTGACTCGGCACCACCGGTTACAACCCTGCGTCACAACCGACGTGCTCAGAGGTCATATTCGGCACATTTTACGGACGGTACCAAGCCATCCGGCACTCCTGCCAGAACAACGACTGCAGGCGTCGTTCTTCACTCCCACTGCGCTTCGCTACCATGCGTTTTTTTTCCGGGACTTTAGTTTCACACCTTGAGCGCGTTCACCATCCGCCTTCTGGTGCCTACGACAAACCAATGCGTGCCTTTCCATCGCAGGAATAAGAAATAGAAAAGTTCTTTCTGCCTCGGCCTTGAAGCCAGCAGTTCTAGACTGTTTGCGCAGTTTTTATGCTGACGGAATCCACTTTACACGGATGGCTGTACCACACAGACTAGCTTCACCGGCGCCATCGTCATCCCCTCGCAACACATCAATATGACTTACAAACTTTGTCACGCCACCATATCGACTGCTTAGGACATTGTTGCCCTGCGAGGTGCCATCTATTTTATCAAACTACAACCAATCGATGAGCAGTCTGCTGTGACTCCAAGTCGGCTCTACAATGTCTGTCGTCAGCACTTCGTCGTGGGTCGTACGAACAACTTGTGTGGAAGATCAAAGAAATGCTGCACTATACGACCGAAAAAGGACACAACGTGCTGTTCCAGTTAATACCAAGTCATTGCGGTATCTCCGGCAGTGAATTCGCTGATGAAGCTGTCAGAAATGCGCACGCGCCAGCAAACTTTATTTTTATACTTTTGTCTAGAATTGACACCTTTGGATACTTAGGAGCTGGCGCAGAACATGGCATTTCAGAAGTGGCAATTATCACAGTTCGTACATCGTCGAATGTAATTTATCTACCCATCTCTACGGCTGCGGCTGCCCTCTGGTATTTCCAGGGAGGAAGGTACAGTGTTGTGCCATCTGCGTCTTGGCGTAGCCTTCGAAAATGACCTACTCACTTAAGATTAGGATGGCCGACACCGCGGAGTTCAATGACTGCGCTGTTCATGAGCCCATTGAACACATTTTATGTTAATGCTCGGCATACGCAAACGCGAGGCTTTATTCGCCTCCACACAGTTCTAAATAAATTGGACGAAAGTGATTCCACTGTCGAGAAGGTATTCGTACCATGGCACTGCCCATCGCGATTCCAAAGAGAACGAAAGCACTGTTGCGTTTCCTCAGACACCAGTCTTTTACATCGTTTGTGATGTGAAACGTGAAACTGTTACGCGTCGGCCCAATCAGTGACTTTCTTTAAGAGCGATGCTCCCCCAAGTCTAACTTTGTCCTGTGTAACCGGCAGTATTTCTCGAGGAGCATATTACATGGCACTGTCTCATGACCATTTCTCATCTCATTTCTTAGATGACGTTGATACGATAGAAGTGTGTGCAATAGAACGGACGGGCACATGGACGGATTCACAGAGGAAAGCATGAACAGAAGCACGGAAGGACACATGGATGGACGCACGCGAGGACGGAAGGACGCACGGAAAGACGGACGGAAGCATGGACAGACGGGTACAATGACGGATGGACGAATGGAAGCATGGACGAACAGATGTACGCAAGGACGGATGGATAGATGAATGCTTCGCCCCCCTCATCTTCATTCACTGCGTGGATATGCTGTGACTTTTTTCTCCTCCTCTAGGACTTTCTTTCCCCCTCTGCCCTTTTGCAGTGCAGAGTAGGCTACCAGGGATGAACCCTAGTTATCTCTGTTTGTCGTCAGCTCTCTCTGAATATCATAATACCCTCATTGGAGCGTGGAGCGAGCACAAGATAGTTAACGTGTTTCTTCGAAGAGAGTCACATGCATGCCAAGGCAATAGTCTAAAAAAGGAGTCAAAAGACTTTTTTATGCGAATCAGCCTAATTATAGTCGGCGTTTGTCCTTTGTCTGTCGTAGTAGCCACGAAAGTACTCGGAGCGCTCACTAGATGGTTCTGCGGTAGAGTGCTCGCTTCACTTTTGCGCGTGGTATCGTTATGAGAATAGAACGCTAGCTGGTGCTGCGCCGCTCTATATAACACAATGAAACTGTTTACTTCTCCCAAATGGTTCTGCTGTAGAGTGCTCCTTCCACTCCGGTGCGTGTTCTGGTTTAAGTTCAGTTTTTCTAGGGGTGCTGCTGCTGCCCTGTATCGCATGAATAAATGGCTTAGTCCTCCTAGATGGCTGTGTGATATACAGCGCTCACTTCACTGAGGCGCGTGCTCTGTGTATTGGTGTAGATCACAGGCGGCACTGTGCTGCTGATGTATAATAGTAGCGCATACTTCCATTTCCCTCCTTCGCAGCTCAGTATTATGAGTGAAAAAATGAGCATGAGTGCCGTGCAGGCGACGGCTTGCAAACAGGCTGTGTGAGGAACCGCGAACGTCCAAGTGGTCAACAAAGGGCACTTCTCTACACAACTTTAGGTCAACCCATGACTGCTTCGCATACTGCTAAGGGTTCCTTTCCGGAAAGATGTTTTCGATTTTAGGGGCGAAGCTCCTCAAGCCATGGGTCAGTCGTCATGTTTATGTATGCTTGTGTGTAGTAACCACTTCGCAGCATATCCACGGAGTGAATGATAATGAGCAGGGCGAAGCTTCGGAGGGTTTTATCGGCAAACCATGAATAATCCGCTGGGTGCATCCGTCCGTAGTTTGTCTCTCTGTCTGTTTGACGCACAAAAAGATGGACGTACGGACGCATTGGCAGATGGACACACGTTTGGATGGACGGATGCACGAATGGACAGAGGGCTGATGGACGCTTCACCCCACTCATCATCATTTACTCCGTGAATATATGCTGAGATTTTTTTTCTTACAGCATATTTGCACCACAATAATAATTGTAAGAGTGATTGGCGAAGGACAAGTGTAGAAGGCTTTAATAAATGCCTTTTAAGCATAGAACAAAACAAGCGTAGAAGGCTTTATTAGATGACTTTAACCTAAGCACAAAAATTGTGACTTTAATTTAAATATATAGAAGTAGACAAACAATTGCTGCTTTCGTCAGTGGGAGAGCAGGATTTTTTTGTACACACAAGGGCTCTTCTTCACGTCTTCCAGGGGACTGTCAGCCTAATAAAAAAGTAGACGCTAGGAAGTTCACCTCAAAAAAAAAAACATTTTATGTATTTGTAAAAGTAGCAGGGTAGTAGGTTTTTCTGTGGCTTATGTGTAGTTCTGAATAATTCCAGCACAAACATCTTCCACACAGATAAGCTCAAGGTATTTCCGAAGCCTCCTTGCATCGCTTTCAACATGAGCGTCACACCACAGGTGGGCAACGTTGCAACCTTTTCTTTTTCTCCTCATTGACAATGCGAATTAATATACTATGAAAAGTTGGGTCATAGAGGTGCTTCGTGTAAAGAAGGAGAAATCGTCAAAAGATACATCGGACCCACCTGCGCTATTTGAAGAGGGCTTGTTTACAACTTGAAACAGCAGTAGTCTTCAATAATGTAGCCTACAGGCTAAAGAAAGACAAGGTAAAAAAACTTAAAACAAATAGAACTTGATTTCAAAGAATAACAAGGTCGTAAAGCGTAATCAAACGGTGTTGTAGGTGATATAGGAGGCGGGGTTTTATTAATAATATCTATTATTTAGAATGAACTTGCTATATCCGAGATAAAGGCAGGCGTATAGTGCTTATGATATTGTAAATTGCTGAAATTATACTGATTGACATAGCATATACTCGGCAACAACTTTTTTTCATAGCAATGTGAAACCTTTGCGAATGCATGCAGCCACGCCGAAACGCAGTGACCAGGTTTACTGATAATTTTCTCATTTCGCTTTGATAAAACGAGCGCTCCTTTTTTATTATGAAACTCAAACCATTGACGTAAGACGTAGACGTTCCGTGCAAGCGTATACAGTTACAGTTCACTTTGCAAGAATGCATTGCTTTTCATTCCATTTCTTAGACGACACCACCTTTCAGTACGCTTATTTTCCAAAGCAACCATCAATGACGTATTGAGTCAGTTTGTGACCAAAAAAGTGCCGTTGAGTTCTAAAAAAAGTGACTGATTCCTCTGTTTAGGAATAGGTGTAACCTGAAAGTGAAACGTCTGTTCACAGAGGCGGTTGGGTGTTTATTGTGCATGGTTTCAGCACAAGGGCGTAGGTGTGAATTCTACAGCAACGAAATGTAATGTAACGTGGAGAATCGCGAACAGCTCGAAACTTGCGGCACGCACCTCAAGCAGAAAGCACGCACAGAATCAGCATACACATGACGAGCGCAGACCAACAGATGTCACAGCTTGGCACCTAAAAAGCACGCTGTTCAAGCAAAAAATTGGCCCCGTATCTGCTTGTAATCTGCAAATGTCGTCGAAAGACGATAGTCTTGCGTGTGGAGAGACTGAACAAAACATTTATTTGATGTTCTGCGCAAGAAAATCGGTGAATGTTATTCTAGAGGCGTTGCGTTAGAGTGCCTCGAGCGTGCAGCGGAGGCGAACGAGCGCATCAAGTCACGTCACACGTGAGACATGAGCGCCATCTGGCAGTTTCTTTTGGAAAACAAAGCGCGTGGCCGTGCGCGCCCGTCTTAGAGGTGATAAGGTGTAGAATGCGAGGTGACGGGTAGGTGCCACCACCATCTCGTCTTATCAAAGCGTTGGAAACACTCGCCTTTTCATGCAAGCGTTGCATGGTAAGCGCAGCGTGATAAGCGCTACAGTTTTTAAAATTACCTATGTATGTGTTTTCTAGTAAGATATGCATATTCAGAATATACGTGTGTTGTTACGGTGCCTCAGACATGCACAATAATTGCTTTTAATTGACAATTGTACAAGCATGAACGCTCAACCTTGAGCAACATTGGTGGTCGCTGCGGATGGGGTTGGCCGTTTTAAGTATTCCATGCTGGTAAGAGTGGACAAACAGAGAAATGTACATACAGACAGACAGACCAGAATTTTTGCGTCGAAGGTCCCCAAGAAAGACTGTCGTCTTTCGAAGAAAGACCACGAAACGAATGCAGAAGTATACACAACACCGAATAATAGCTGTCCCAATTCTTTCTTTTTCGTGCATGAACAGCCTGCTGCTTCCATAAATGCGGCCACGGCAGCGAGTTAAGTGACCTTCATGGCCTCTTGAACCACTGTAACTTTAAAGCAAAGCTTTGGTGAACCCACAAGAGGTATGAAGCACCTGAACCACGAGATAAGCGCTTGTGCATCGCAAGGCGAAGCGGGGACCTTTAGAGTGCACCCAGTGGGTGCCCTTAACTCCATTTCACCACTGATGACCAAAACGCGCCGAAGTTGCGGAGCTCTGAGCACGGCCAACGATATAAAGTGTATATAAATGGCTTGCCGTTAGCAAGTTGGATGACAACGTACGCTTCATGGCTTAGTGGTTTTGGTCTGTGAACTGGTGATCGCGAGGTCGTGTTTGGTCGTACTTTTGATGCCCGGCTATGAAACTTCTCCCTTTTTTCCTGAGCAATTTGTTGTTATATATTGATTGATTGATTGATTGATTGATATGTGGGGTTCACGTCCCAAAACCACGATATGATTATGAGAACGCCGTAGTGAAGGGCTCTGGAAATTTCGACCACCTGGGGTTCTTTAACGTGCACCCAAATCTGAGCACACGGGCCTACAGCATTTCCGCCTTCATCAGAAATGCAGCGGCCACCGCCGGAATTAGATCCTCCGACCTGCGGATCAGCAGCCCGAGTACCTTAGCCCCTAGACAACCGCTGGCGAAGCTGTTGTTATACATTAGAAACGTCGTATCCACGTTGGAAACACGGCAACAGACCCGTGGTAGAACCCTGGCACAGAACACTTCCGTGTTAGAATATACTCGTAATATGGCACTAAAATGTACACTGAGCCATCGAAATGTCTTCTCCCATTCACTTTTTTTGCGTTTAAGGTTTTCCAAATGCGTAATCGATGCGTATGAGCGAAATCGAAATCACCCGCAAGCTTTTGCACTACTTGCGGAGAAACACGAACGTGCGGAAGCTCCATCTCCGTAGCCTTCGCTGCAACGTCGAGGAGTTGTCACCGAGTATATCATGTTTCGTGGCTTCAGTTACGTGCCTTTTCGTGTCAGCAGTACAGTTTTTCGAGGAACACAAAATAGATAGTTTTGTTAAAAATTTATGAAGCCGCACATTCCGATTGAAAGCAGTGCCACTACAATTAAATTTTCGTTCTTTAGCTGTCTGATCTGGAAAGTTCTAAACTTCGAAAAGTATTACGAAATACAAGTTGTTAGAATGAAAGTTAACCGGTCGTTTGAGTGGACACTGAAGATTGTTGTTAAAAAATCACTGTCAAGTAATAAGAATAAATGTTAGATAGCTACAGAATTCTTGGTAGTGTCTAGGAGTTGGAAGAAAACGCTGTGGATGCCTGAGACTTGTATGCAACATCTGACAATGACAGTTAGATATTTAAGCGCTACAGATGTCGGGTGGACATATGTATACGTTCAAGCATACGTCGATTAACTGCGCTGTTAGCTAAAGTGGCTTGAACATTATGCCTGGTAATGGGAGGGTGCTTTGAAGAACGGCATGGTATAGTGGACATGCAAGCACCACTTATGAAACTGTCCTTACGCATCTCAAATATAATGGGTTGTTTTAAAGTACTAGTATGGCTAAGAAACCATTACAAACAGTTCATGTGCTATAAAACAACAAACATTACCAGAATTTAGAGTTCGATTTGCTTAATTAACTGAAAACCCGTAAAGTATAGAGGAAACCATTTGAAAGCATTTAATGATGCTCGCCTTTTCATATGTAACTTTATAGTGTAGAATAATCTATTCATAACATGGTTACACCAAGAAAGCCACACTTGAAAAAAATCCCGAACAGTTCTTCAGATCAGCACTTATTTATGAATGCATGATTTGCTGCACAACTAAAATCGGTTCTTCGAAGAATGTTTGTTTGTAGGGACAGACAAAAATTTTAAAAGTGGCATTTATCGCGGTGTTTTCAGCTCACGGCAGTGTCTGGTTGCGAATTCTTTTGCTATAAACGGGATAACAGAGACATCGATGACGGGAGGCCTTGCGTGGTGAGTTATACTTTCGTATGTTGGAAAAGCAAACAATCGTTTAGAGAGATAGCTGATTTCACCTTTACAGCATGTGCTGGAACTAGAACCGTAGGTCGGGGAAGTCACTCGTCAGTCCACTCACTCAAACTCACTCAAACTCGGATAGAGCTGTGCGTGCGATCTGAGTGAGTATGAGTCTGTAATATTTTGGTGAGTTTGAGTATTTATGAATATATCAAAATATCTTACAGGCCCAACGAAGGCACTAAATATGACTATGGGGAAGGAAGAGGCGGAAATAATTGATTGATTTGTGGGATTTAACGTCGAAAAACCACCATATGATTATGAAAGACGCCGTAGTGGAGGGCTACGGAAATTTGACCACCTGGGGTTCTTTAATGTGCACCCAAATCTGAGCACACAGGCCTACATTTCCGCCTTCATGAGACGCGAAAATAGATGAAATACAAAATAAACGTATATATATATATATATATATATATATATATATATATATATATATATATATATATATACCTATTATTTTGTACTTCGTTTTTGCCGCCTCTCTCTCTCCAGTATTCTTACTCAGTGCCCTCATGGGGACCGTGAGATACGTAGATGTTAATGAATAAAATAATGGCAGTTTGAAAATATTTTAAATAAATAAGTTAGATTATAGAGGAAAGCTCAAACGCTTAAGCAAATTTATGTGCTTTATACCACTGCTGAGCGTTAGCTACGTGGACTATCAATATAAAAGAAGGAACCGCTTCACGAAAGGAACGCGCAAAAAATGGGAAATAAAGATAGTGCGCGGAAGATTATCGACTTGACCACAGGGCTTTGAGCAGTGGTGTGCAGTGTATATACGCTACAGCTTTTTGCCATAGATGATTGTGGTCCCACAAAAACAACGGCATTTAACCCCACTATTTTTGTTTTTGTTTTCCCAGTTAGAATGGTACCCCAGGCGATTAACAGGTAAACCTGTTGTCACACTGACAGGGTCATGCCACAAAGGAATCTGCAGAGCTGCAGGTAATGACAGTAGCGACTACAACCATTCGGCAGGGCTACTGACCTCAGCTAAACAATTTATTTCAGATACACATTCATATTCGAGCCACTTATTACGAGAGTGCCATGATTATGAACGCTACAAAAGCAGCTCCGTAAGTGAATTTTGTCGAGTTTTGTTTTCAGGTGTTATTCTTGTTTTTTTGACTACAATAAATGTAAAGCTCGTGAATATGCCTCCACGAGCGTGTGAAGAGATAAAGTAAGCCATAAAAGGCAAGTCAGTCTAGACAAAGGAATTCCCTTTAAGCAATGCGCTCTTTTTGAATAAAAATACCATGAAATAAGGCACCCGTTGTCTTGAAACACAAACTCTAGATGGAGGCGTAGATGCTTTGCCGAAGTTAAAGTTATTATGGTAACGATCAACGAATTAAAAAAGATACGTTCTTCAGTAGTTTTGGAAAAAAAAATATTTTCGTAGATAGCGTAAGCATGTACTGGTGAGCTGGACCATTAAAACATTAGGACCATGTGAAATTACATAGTAGTGTGCACATTACGTCAAGGTTACTTTCCTGTTATGCTTGCCATACGTTTTATGTTTCATATTCGCTTTACCCCAGTCTCTTCCTCATCTGGTTTTAGTAGATACGTGGTGAGTATTGCTGGATCACCACTGTCCTTGGAGTTTGGAGCCAGAATATTTCACAATCACTGACAATGTAGTCACAGATTTTTCTGTTTTCTTGGTTGATTACAGCGGCTGCAATCACTCGTTTTTCTAACTTTGAGAGAACTGTGTCGTACAAAAAGCTATTCAATGACAATTGAATTTTTCCGGATAGTTTTTCTGAATGTCTTAAAATTTGCAGTATTTGTAATTTGACATTCTCATTATTTGCTCCATATTAGTTGGGCACGTGTGAACGTTTTCAATTTTCCCGCATGCGAAAGTTAATTAAGCATCGAATAAAAAATCCGCATAGCCAAATCAATGGATAGCTGCAAGCCCTTCAAGTTTGTTCTGCATGATTCTGTGTGAAATATTCAATGCACTACACAAAAAGGCTTTGTAGAATTTATAGGCCCTGTTAAAGCTTTATTCAAGAGAGCACCGGCTTGGTCTGTTCAAAGTATGGCTTTTAAGTTATTGTAAGCCGGACATTAAACTAATAGAGACGACGAAATCGCCACAGTAAGCACTGGTTGCTTTTCTTAGTCAACGGGTTCTTTAGGGACATACAACATAGGATTAGTCATCTCAGAAGCGGATGTTAATGCAGGCAATGTCACGCTGGAAGTAATGCCGTGCCGTGCACCTTAAAAATTCGAGTAACCACTTTTCATTTAAATTGATCGAAAGCTATATTAGGCAGTCCACAACAGTCAGTATTGTGCCTTTTTTTTTGTAGAAGAACCATGTACCACGGTCACTGAGATGCCATTTTCAGTATTGACACAATCAATTTCGCTGCATTTTTTTGTCGTCAACAAATTTTTTCCTGGTGCATCCTCGGTTGTGCGCATGTGTCATGCCTAATACTGATCATCATTGTCATGCTACTCCCAGTATGCAAGGAGGTTAGCGGATGTGGAGGCAACCAGACGTGGGTGAAATGCTTAAAGGGGCTATGACAACCTATTTTCGCTGATTCTCTGTGTTATGTATGTTATATTTGTGCATTCGCGAACAACCTGGTGAAACTGTAGCTACTTGGTCGAACGCCTAACTTTTAATAAGATATTTTTTTCTGAAGATGCTGGTAGCCTTCAAATTGGGCGACGCTGGCCAATGCCATCTATCAGGCCTGCTCAGTGCCACCATATAACATCATTCATTTTGCCCGAGCGGGCACGCATACGTGAGTCTGAATCCATTGAAACAGTTCCCATTTAAAGATAAAGCGTTCGAGGCATGTTTTACATGCTTAACAGCTTTATTCGGCCTTGTGGGTCAAAAAAGGGACTGGTTTAGGTGATGTATTGCACTTTCAAGCATTTGGAGACTCCCCTGTAAGCCATTTCTTCTACAAGAAAGCCAAGCATTTACGCTATCGAACGTGTAATTGATGTATAAAATCAAAATTTAATGAACCAACAAATTTGCACAATTAATACGGTAAATTTTATACATTATTCATTTATTTACTAACACACACACGCGCACACACACACACACACACACACGCACGCACGCACGCACGCAAACACACACAACCTAGAGCAGACAGAGAAACTATTGCTATCTCATTTGCAAAGTTTTTGTAGTTTATTGGTATTCTTTTCGAAATTTGTCTTTATAAACAAGTAGTTATTGAGGAGAGTACGTGCTTCTGCCACAAGTATGGTATTCCGCACAATATAAGGTAATGACCATCGCAAGAAACAACAAAATCTTTCGTTTCACAACAATATATTGTGACCGATACAACAAGCCAAGCGGCGTTTTCTCTTTTGCTCTGGCCCCTCTTGCAATGGTGTGTAGTCGGTCATTTAACTTAGAGCCTAACAAAACTATTAGTACTGGGTCTATATGAAACCGCGTAGCTACCACGGGGGCTTTTATTGCCCTGCCAATTTTTTTGAATCGGTATAATTTTGGTAGTGACCGCTAATTATTCTATAGCTTGAAGTAGACATTACACACCTAAAAGCCAATTTAAAAAGTGCTTTACCGTAAGCATCTACACGCATCTAAATTTCAAGGAAACATAAAAGAGGAAGGTGCTGACCGCAATAATGCTGCGATAACGTGATATGAATACCGACAAGAAAATACTATGGCCAAATCCAATGCACTAAGTAATGCAACAGCATTTCTCCCACTTTTATCAACCAAGTGAACAAAGGTAATACAAGTTCCCGGCGCTAATTGCCACTTGCTAAATGTTTACTAATCCTGAAGAAAAAACGCCTGTTCTAAATAGGTTCTGCAACACGCGTTTAATAATATAATGGCCGGGCGTACGCCAAAATGTCAGAAGCACACATGACACCTTTATTTTTGATCAAGAACGGAACATAGTGGCGATGCGGCGACCATTGGAACGACATAAAAATATGTAGTACGGGCACACGTACCTTCGGGTCACGAAGAAAACGATTGTCGACGTCAGTTTGTCAAAGAGCATGCTCCCATTTTTTCCTTAGCTTGTGTTTAGGAAACGAGAACACTCGCAACTTCAGTTCTTTTGCTGCGACAGTTCGGCTCGCAGAATCGCCCAACCATTCGGATTTCCATCCGTACAGATTGCGGATATCCAGTGCACAAAACGCATATGCTATCCACGCTGCAATTCACGGACACAGAAAAAGATGGTCTTCTCAAGTCACCAACAAGAACACTAGCATACCACGAAAACTTTCGTCGGGCTTGGCAATCCTTGTCTGTCGAGCGACGAGAGCAAGCGGAGGCACGTCTGTGAAGTGAAACACGTTTGTCGAAACGGAGTGACGTCAGAGCCTGTGGCCGACACAGTGAGCAGGCCTAAAATTACCTAGGTGGCATTGCACTGACACCCTCGCAATCCGTGACCTAACAAGCAGCAAGCTATGCGAGCATCTACATGCACTCCCGCGAATTCCTGTTCTTCCGTAGTCAGCTGGCATGAAGATTGATATGTGGGGTCTAACGTCCCAAAACCACCATATGATTATGAGATACGCCGTAGTGGAGGGCTCCGGGAATTTCGACCACCTGGGGTTCTTTAACGTGCACCCAAATCTGAGCCCACGGGCCTACAACATTTCTGCCTCCATCGGAAATGCAGCTGCCACAGCCGGGATTCGATCCCGCGACCTGCGGGTCAGCAGCCGAGTACCTTAGCCACTAGACCATCGCAGTGGTGCTCAGCTGGCATGAAATCAAGACATTTTAGCTTTCTTCAGTTCGGAACTGAAATTGAATGTTTCCGCTGCTGATAATTGGGCAGAAAACTACAGCTCCACTCCTTGCTGCTTATTACGTCACACAAGCTATGAAAAAAAAAACAGCCGTAGCCTGTGATGGTGGAGTTCACAGTCGGGGACATGTAGGGATTCTTTCGGACTAAAATATTTTTTTCGCGCCCATTTTTCACATGTATACTGGTATACATGTGAAAAGAAAGACTACTTCTAGATTTTGTTAGGACAAAACATTTTTGGTTGACTATGCAATAGTTAAGCCGAAACTACTGATCAGTTGCTTTGCTTTACAGAAGGTGGTCGAGGAATGTACGTACAAGTGTCACGGCAAAGGCCATGCAAATCTAAATCGTCCATACGGCCTCACATGTCTGGTGAGCTCTACGTTGGTGGCATAATATATTCAGTGTTGATTTTACTAAGGCAGCTGATGTCATACTTGTCACACTGTTAACATCTAGGCACGTAGAACATCAAACAGAAATTAAGAAACTTGTGGGAACTTGTGTATGAGGTTATTTTCAGTGATACTGGTATTTCTCTAAAAGCCGGTAACCTTTCGTATAGAGAAAATTTATGCAACTAAAGCTCAATGAGCTGCTATATAAGCACGAGAACCTAGAAAAAAATAATAAGATTCATAGCAAAGCTTTTTCGTAATGTTTTTCTGACATTCACGTCTTCTCTCTTGACGGATATACCACATACGAAAGTGAAATATCATCTTGCAATATGATTCGGAAACACAACTCCTGTTATCCAGCAGAGTATAAAGTCATCGAAAAAGCAGTTCGATGCTTTACCTGTTAGGCTAACCCAAAACGCGTGTTTCACGCTTGCCAGTGATGGTTTTACTTTTTTCTTTTATGTGCCTTATTGTTTTCTATTAGCTGTGACAATACTATCGTACTGCTTACGCTACAGTTTTAACGTTCCATCGTAAATGTTCGACAATTCAAGAACGTTTGAGTACGGGACCAAGGGGAGATGATTATTGAAGCTAATTTAGGGCTCACTACCATGTGCTGCGTCATGTGCCTGCGAATGTTGATTGAAAAAGGAACGTTAGAAATAGCTTTGCGTTTCGCTGATATCCAGGAGGCACGTTGCGTAAGCCTTGAATAATACCTATATTATTCAGAAACAAGTAGTAGGTGAATGTGGGCTATGAGGAAGGAGGTCATATATTCAGAAAAACTTCTTTGAGCATCGATATGTGTACCAAAGCATGCAGAAGTTTACCGTTGTGTAAGTAGTCTTTTCGCAAGCAATCCTAGAATGCCCCGTGGGCGTATAGAGCACTGTGGGAAAACTGTGCGCGCCAAGCGAGCGGCTGTTGCGCCGGCCACCGCTCGTTGGCGCCGTGCGAGCCCGAAACGAAAAGACCGGGTCCCCGCTTCTTGAATATTATTAAATGCCGAGGACTAGACTTGTCTGAACGCACTTGCACGTATCTCTAAGCATGGAATGTGAAAGAAATAACACCAACACTGCAGATATCACCGGGAGGATGTGCATCGAACGTAGCAATTGAGCGGTGTGTGAGTTGTTGCATGCTGATACATGTAATTGAAACTGGCTATTTTTATGAATGTGAGGTGGAACGCGTGTTTATTCAGCATTAACTGTTCACAAGGCGCTATGACATTGATAACCACCACGGTTTGATTGGGCTGCTAACATCAAACTGTAGAGACGTGTTGCAGCATCATTTTATTTTTATTGAAAATTCACGCCCTGTAAAAAAAAGTGAATATAACATAAACGCGTTTAAAAATGAAAGTACGGAAGTAGAATTCACTTGTAACGCATTTAGTTTCGCCAATTTGCGCTTTATAGATGCTTACGTTTCACTGCGGTGCATGTTTGCTGGCAGTGTATTATGCATTCAGTGAAACTAGTGTTGAGCTTTACATCAGTGCATTTCAATATCGTTCAATGAAAAATATGTGTGTTACTTACACTCTTCACTGAAGAAAAAAAATAACAGAAAAACTTGCGCACATTATACCTGAGCAGTGGTTTTCAGCTGCAAACTGACTGCCTCAAAAAGGCGCGCTATCCTGTGTACTACATTGCATCGATTCGAAATCAGCTCATTCGCATTGCCCCCCCCCTCCCCCTACAAAAAAGAAAAGATGACTGCGAACGCTTTCCACCCGTCAAAAATTTAGCAATATCACCGTTATTTTATGTACACAGTGTGAAACTTTGGAAGTGATACTTTGTGAGGGTTGTGTTTTCCGCATCACAAGCTTAAGTACATATGTTCCGTAATGCACAAAAGGTCGCTAGGGTCTGGAGCGGGCAGAGAAAAGTACTATCAGAGGTATGCCAATTGTTCTTTCAATTGTGTCACACGCGTTCCTCCCTGAATTCCTCTTAATTGGGTTCGCATATATACATTCACCTTATACTGCGTATAACACGCGCCTCAAAGAGCATTCGTATTCATTTACTGGGTTATTCTCATCGCGCTTCGCATTGCTCGTCATGAAAATATAATTTCACCTTCGAAAACATAGTAATTCTCTACAATCAACCTAACGAGACCACGCGAGAAATTTAAGAGTTATATCATTAAGAACATTGCACTACGCGTAAAAGTCAACCATCCCTATCGTTACAGCACAAGAAACGTAACTTTATTGAAAGGAGACTATCGGCAACTGCTAGGCCGACGTTGATTGTTGAAATAGTGGTCCATAAACCTCTTAGTGTTGCTTGAAATAAAATCACGTCTGAAATAAAATCACTTAGTTCGAAATAAAATCACGTTTTAGTGGTCCGCATTAGGTTAGCGCATTTCAAATTACCCGCCTCATCAAGCGGACCGTCTAACGTCACTGTTGCCGTGCGCAATGTTCCCCTGCTTTATTGCGCGGCTACCGACACTATAGTAGCGGCAGAACGAAAGCAGTGAAGCCACAGCAGCAACAACGGCCATTGATAGATTTCCCGCCATGGGCTCCCAGATGGCAGATGCGGTTTGGTTCAACTGGACACCGCCAGATAACATCACCTATCTAGTTTAACCACGGGAAATATAAATTGCCGAACCACTCGCGCCATTTTCGATAGTAACTCCCGGTGGTTATTTTTTCCATGAATCAAACAGAAACGAACAAGCTGCATTTTATTGCGTTTTTTGATGCACGGTAGGTTCTTTATTTAGTGCAGCTAGCTGATTGCTAGTGATTCATTGTAAGTGGTTGGCCTGACGTCAGCGGGATCATTTTGAGAAGGTCCGAGTGCGACGCATGTATTCTTGTGCATTTCTTTTATTTTTCGGTAAGTAGGGCACTGCTATTGATAATATTGTCGTTTTAGATGTTGCCATACATTAAGCTTTCACTCTGAGAAAATATATTATTTGACTTTATTGTCCCTTTAAACGAGTGTAAACACGCGTCCAGGTGGTTAGCCGTTTTGTTCCGCTTTGTAACATACGCGACGCACCCCCGTTTTTGTATACTTATTTTTTACCATGTGCAATTGCCTTTTTGTGGCAAGTGAGCGTTTGCGGTGTGTATATTTCTTGTTCTGCTACTTTCATTTCGCCCCAGTAAGCTTTACTCCAACATGCAGTTGCAGTGCCAAGGATGGTTGGTAGATTCATATCGTTTGTTACCTCTATATCGTGCCAGCGACGTGCATGCAGTCTATAAGTAACATATTTTATGAAATGCGCTTATTTCTAGTTCACCCTTTAAATATTGGAATCTCACAACTTACTCGTCACCAGTGTCGATGGACATTGATTCCTAATGCATCCGTGTTTTATGGACCACTCATGCACCTTCCAGGGAACCAAGTTGCATTTATCATTATTTTGTTTTACTTATGAAGCCGCCATGACAGTAACAAAAAAAAACAAATAAACTGACGCATTTCAGCCACTTAGCAGGTCTAACAGCGGTACAGGAGGAAAGCGTAGGCTGGCCGGCGCAGCTAACACTGAAGTTTGTGCGTGAATCACGCAGCACAATACGTCGCACCTTGCAAAGTTCACTTTATTTGACGAGCGCTGGCTCGGCGTAAACGTGAGATTCAAGCATGAGGGCTGCGCGCTCGTCGTGGCGGATGCTGTGGCGTGCACGCTTTTACTATGAGAGCTTATGCGCCCGTTGGCGGCGCTCATGTGCTTAAAAAAGGTATATTGGGCTGACGAGTGTTTATGTCTGGATCACTTAGTTGCATTATGGTTGCTGAAAATGCCAAGCTGTTTTTAGTTCACTTTTTGTTTAAGAAAACTTGAGAAGTACTGTAAAATGGGCTAATGAGATGTGTGATAGATTCAAACTTCATATCTTTGTCTTTTTTTTGCGCCATCCTCACGTATGTTATAACACTTGAAGCAGATACAAGCCGGATTATACAGGATGCGAGACACTTGGATAGCAGGTTACAGATGCGCTACAGATTTATTATATTCCGGGCGAAGATATGAAAACTAGGCAAAGTCATGCATAGGGCACTGTAAGCATCCAGCATTCTAACAGAAAAAATAGTGAAAATATTATAAGGTGAAATGCAGTAACTAGGATTTTGTTCTTTTGTTACTATTCAAATAAATAAAAAATAGGTCTCTACATTTCAACAGCCCTGGTTGTTTTCGGTTTGGTGCCATTCTAATAGCTGACCGTAAAATGCTAGCGCATTTTCGCTCATCTAAGAGCGCACCACCTCGTTGCTTGATTTAAAAAAAAAAAAAAGAACGCCGTGAGTTCTCAAAGCAACACAAGCAACTAATTCTCAACGTCTACGCCGCAAGATGGCCATACTGGCTCTGAAAAGGGCGCCCCTAAAATTCTTATCGTTCAATCACATAGGGAGCAGCCAGTTTCAGCATGCGAGGCGGTACCGAAGTTACCCAGAGGTGGGAAAAATTATGGAACAGCAAACGTCACTGGAGTCACCATTTCTACAAGTAGCCTTGCCTTTGTCAAAACAGGTTGCTGCCTCGACGAACACGTTGGTTCCAACGACGTTCAATCAGTTTCCATCGCTCCAAGCCTCCACCTTTCTCTCTTGTCTGGAATTACAGAAGGAATGTGAAGTCGTTATGTCAGATTTAGCGCAGATGAGCTAAAAATTCTGATGACGGCAAAAAAATTGGTATCTGATATGAGAACCCCTCATGCATGGCCTTTCGTAACATGTATACTCTTTTCTCCTGTTCGAAAGTACTATCCCATTTTACGGAGTAGCCTGATAACCTTTACCAGCAAAGCTTCAGGTTAGGCGCCGGATCGTGTGCAGAAACTCGGAAGCTGGATCTTGCGACAGGCAAACAAGCATGAAGAGAGATAGACCAAAAGTTTTGCGTTGAAATATCGCAAGAAAGACCACCATTTTTTTAAAAAGAAAGGAAAATGCAGAGACAAAATTCATAGAGTAGTCACCTTTAGTGTAGTATAACAAGGCGATGGGTAAAGAAGTAGGCTTAGGAACAGAGGAAAGGAAATGCTACCAGACCCACCTTCTTCTGTCTTCGCAGCCACCAGCGCTTGGCTGCGGCATTTTTCGTTTCAGACGCCTCATTTCCTATTTTTCACAGTATGACAGGCAGCGTACTAAGCTTCATTAAATAGTTGAAATATTCGGATCACATATAGTCAGGGGGCTATTCAGTGATTCCAACTTGATTTTTTTGTTGCTCCATATGTGCTGTGCAGCTCGTATTTCATATTGTGGGAAGGCTTCAACTTTCACAAACTTTTTTCCTTGTGTGATGTATGGTGACGGTAAACACTAGGTTGTCAACCTTTATAATAAATGTCTGTAGTGCAACAGAAAACAGAGAGCAAGACAGCATTACTATACGTATGATTTCTGATAAGCCCTTACATCAAAGGCCAGTTGAAATGGATCACATTGAAAGGACAGACACACCCTTATAATGTTCGCTTGAAGTTTAAATAGCAACAGGACGGCAATGACACTGTAATGTTTAATTTATTTTCATGCTTTCTAACTGTTCTCGAACGTTTGCATTGCAGTTTCAGAGAACAAACTTTTTGAGCAGGGATGTGCTGGGTGTCTGTCATGCTGGAGCTTGTTCACAAGTCCGTAAGTACAGAATTCAGTCCTAATTTACTCAAAACTGCGTGTGACGTAGCTTTAATTTTTTATTGCATATATTAATTCTGCACTCACTAATTAGCTTCGCTTTCAACGACAGGTCTTGTTGACGGATGTAGTAAGCCAGCTTCCCAACACCGAAGAACCTCACCGGTAAAGAAACTCTTTTGCAATACATACTTGAACAATTAATATCATGCTTTGTGTCAAGCTTTTACTTTCAGTTATTTCCAGTCATCGCACAACTTGTATCGAATCATTATTCTGAATGCTACATAGCATTCAATTGTCTTATCTGATCGCAAATATAGGACAAATATAATAACAGTATGGTATACGACTAGTTTCAGCTAAGCATACATAATTATGCATTGAAAACAACGATGGGCTTGACTTCCGGCCCAGGCATGATACTGCAGTGAATTGATACGTGAACAAACTCATTTATCTTAAGCTTGTGGCTTGCAAAAGAGCTTTAAGCTGTCAGAACATGCTTTCTAGGAGTTATACGACCGGGAACACAACAGACCCTTCCCGTAGTTTAATTTCACAGAGCTTTCGCACAGTGTCACACAGCTCGTTTTATTTTTACGAATCTAGTGTGGTACGATAAGGTTATGTCGACGTATAAAACGGTAGAACGTCGTATGTTTATGCACTTTGTGGTAGGATAACGTACCTGCGTAACGTTTCACGGGAATCGCAATTGTTATGGGTGTATAGGCTCTTCATCTGAGCTTTACAAAACAAGGAATTTGACTCGAAATAAATTATCCGACCAATCTCTATAATGTATACGTATGACACAATTTAAATAAGCATTGCATGAGGTTTTGTTTTGTTTGTCTTTATTTGCATGCATAAAAGTATCGCGAACAAGAGGAAGAGAAACGAGAAAAAAGGAAAGCAGGGAGGACAACGTGATTAAGAAATTTACGACACCTATGAAGTACCCAGCTTTTAAAAAGGTTCGTGTGAATAATTATTTAAAGTAAATTTGTGCTACAGTAGATCTCGTCAAAAATATAACTTTAGGAAACCGCTCAGATTATATAGAAAGCGTTATATAATGACCATGTAGGTTTTTACATTCGCCTGGACACTACTGCCAGTCAAGGATCCGGATCTAATGCAGTAAGATGTACTGTGTGAGCATACAGAGCGAATGGAATCTCCACAGTGCATTTTCTCGGGAATTCAGAACGTACCAAGAGCACATATGGAATGGCTTGTTCCTACAGATTCCAGTTGTCGAAGGATGCGTATGCAAGAAAGGAAAAGTAGCACAGCCGTTGCGTGATGGAATATTATGTGTGGTAAGTGAACCATGCATTCGTCTATTTTTTGTTTGACTGTACTATCCCTAGATAATTTCACTCACTCACAAAGAGCTCACTAGAACTCTTTTTCTGCTTCTCTACCTGTGGAAGTATGCTATGTCACAATTTGTTACTGTATTTTGCAGTTATATCCTCATTTCCAGTGCTGCTTTTGATAGATTTACGTTTTTCGTGGAGTTTCTTTTTTGCGAATTTCACACACACACACACACACACACACACACACACACACACACACACACACACACACACACACACACACACACACACACACACACACACACACACACACACACGTGTGCTTTTTACTTTTTACCTTTGTTTCAATATCTTCATGTGCCATAACAGACATCCACGTAAGTCTTTATAATTGCCTTCTTTCGGTGTTTCAGTATAAACACGCATTGAGCTGGACTGGCATGAAGTTGCAAGAAGTTGGTGTGTGCAAGAAAGGACAATGCGTGGAACATCGTAAGGTTCTTTTTTTTCTGCGTGTGAACGATTGTTTCTTTTGTGTCTAAGACATAGGTTGAGTACTTTACTTTCGCACATTGAAGTGAAAACCACGAAAAGAAGAAACAGACCACACTCGTGTGCATGTATAGATGTTTATTTAGGTTTAACGCACTTGGTACGAATAACACATCACCTCCCCCCCCCCCCCCCAAAAAAAAAAGATATTCAGAAATAGTTTCAGGCTTCAGCAAACCCGCGATATATTTTTCCACGCAGGCATGCTTTTTCAAGGCGTATGAGTTCATTTGAAGATTGATAATTTTTGTAGAACACTGGATGCTGTTTTATTTCAGTGTGTGTTACGTCACTACGTGTATTTAAATGATGAAACCTAAACCAATGCATATTTGTTTTTTTTAAATTTTATGCAAATGTATTTCATTTTGGTCCATTTTCTTTCCTGCTCATTTGCAAATTCCACATGTGTAGAAGACACTACCAGTCTCCATTACGCTTACCAAGCCTGAACTGTTTTTTCGGCACACTCTTGCCATGTGGAACAGAATGAGGCTTTTGAAGCGTGCTGCGTGCAGCGTGTAGGGGCAAAGCATTTTAATAAGTAGGCTTGTCCGTTGTGTGTTATTCGTACTCATGGTGACGATGATGGTGGCACTGATGACGATATATGGTACCAATTATGCACGATGCCAATGACGATGACGTTGATAGGCTCGTCCGTTGCTGGGCGTTGTCTGTGCTGACGTTGACGATGACGCTGAGGGCTATGAAGAATCAACCCGTTCCAGACTACACATTCTCTTTTTGCGACTGATAGAAACGACGGTGAAGCACTCTCGCCCGGGAACGGCAACGCCGACGCAGACAACAACCCATGACGCTGATGATGGTAAAGCATATAAAGGAGTTCTAGACCACTCCTCTTCTTGCTATAGATGAAAACGCTCGTGAAAGCACTTGCCCACAAAAGATGATGCTTACGCAGACAAAAAGCGACCCCACAGGTGAGCGCAAGGCGGGCAATTGTCTGAACGTGTATAGTATGTGAACCGTACCGATGCGAAAAATAAATGTAGCTCACGTGAACGAGTGCGGACTACAGTCGCGCGGGAACACAAATATGCGTGCTGAATGAAACCTATAGTCTCTATTGTTCACAAAGTAGAGGTTTCATTGTACTGTATACCTTTCTCTTCGGCAGCGATAAGTAATGCGAATATGTTGCGAAGCGCATTATTAATAAACGATAGAAGCCTATGGGACATTCGTGTTAGCAGTGCCATTCAACGGTGACGGGTGGACGGAAAACCTTATCTAGGGCCTGACCAAAGAATTAGAAAGAATCGCCAGGTCGATACTTTCGTCAAGAAACCTCATCACTTAGGCTGCATGATTTGGCCACTTACAGCCACAAATAAAAGCAAGAAAAAGGGCAGGAAATGGTCACAAAGTAGTATAGATGAAAATACTTTAATTGTGATTGAGCAACAATCACGAAAGAGTCAAATAGTTGATAAACATAGAAGACAGAGTGGCAGTACAGAGCACGTTACCATGAAAGTAACTACCGACCGCTCATGTTTCTATATATTGATCGCAACAGTGGATATGAGATCAAATTCATCAAAAGAAGAGTTTTATTTATCACTGTTACAGGTTGCTTCTATTCGTTCCAAGAGTATGCGCAGTTTTCTATAAAGTACTCAGCGAAACAAAAGCCTCTTTTTGTAGAAAAGTAGGTCGCTAAAAATAGGTGTGTTAGAATGGCGCACAGCTAAACACCGCTATTTTTAGGGCCAAGAAGAATAATTAAAAAAGAACTTTAGTTTAAATTGTAGCCTTTGCGAATTTCATTTGACTGCACATTTAGGCATTTGGCTGCAATTCTACTTCAGCTTCCTGATTTCATACAATTTTGACCGTTTTGATATTGTCAAGGTACCGTTAATCAACTGAATTTCACCCCAACGCGTTGGTCTAACGGCTGAGGTACTCGGCTATTGTCTCGCAGGTCACGGGATTGAATTCCGGCTGCGTTGGCTGCATTTTTGATGGAGGCAAAGACGCTGTAGGCCCATGTGCTCAGATTTGGGTGCACGTTAAAGGGCCTCAGGTGGGCGAAATTTTCGGAGCCCTCCACTACGGCACCTTTCATAATCATATGGTGTTTTGGGACGTTAAACCTCACATATCAAGAATCAATCAATTAATCAATCCATCAATTTATCTATCTATCTATCAACTGAAGTTTCTACTGACGGCGCAGCCTATTCTCCGGCACATTACCCTTCGGCGCCAATCGAAGTTCATACTGACACCAGCGGCATTGATGAGTGCAGTTACGTTGCAATAAAAAAAAAAAAACTAGTCATTGCACATGCCATTTATACGCAATCCATGTCATTCCATTCTATATGCTATGTTTTTTTACATTGTTTGATACTTTGATGCTGGCTATTCTGTCGTCGATATACACTTCGTTGTACTATTGCGCAGTTAAAAAAAACACTAAGCCATAAGGAGGATGTGAGAAAAAAACATAGTGCAACAATTCTACCGTTGTTCACTTTCTTGTAGTGACTATTTCTGAAAAAAAAAACACCAGCCTGTAGTGTTTTACATAATAAATTGCTTTTGTCACCAGAAATTTTGTACATGACTTACACCATTAAACATAAAAAAGTATCTTTGATGCACTAATATGTAAGTCAAGATTTTTCATGCACAGTTTTCGTCATAATGTCTTTCTGGTTTTACCACGCGAAAAGATTCACTTGACGCTTTCATTTGCATTACAGCCCCCGACCAACCAGTCCACCACAAATTTAAGAAGAAAGAGTGCAAAATCAGTAACGTTCAAGTCTCTCCTAAGGTATGCTCTGAAAGTGTCCTAATATGAAAGGGTACAATTTAGGTGCAAATTAGAACAACAATATGCGTACACTGATAAGGTAGATACGATTTATCACAAAATTTGGTGGTTCATGGGAATGAATAAAAAAACGTGAGAAGTTAACAAAGCAAGCGCCCTAAATTTTCAGCAATGATTTAAAAATCAGTAACTATTATGTGGCAATGAATCATTTGACAGGAAGTTCTTACTAAATTGTTCTGCGCATAACATCTATATAAAAGCCACGGCTTAATCTGTTTTAGCTCACAGGAACGAGCACACAAGGAGTATCCTAATTTACTAAGATTTCTTCAATATTTAAACCTTCATAAAAGTTTGCAGTTCTTTAAGGTTTACCACGGGCATTTTGATTCTGACTCGTCTGATGTATACCTCCGTAACACATGATGACGTCTGCGATTTTCGAGAACCCTCAGCTGTTAAGCGCTCCGCTTGTATACGGTAATGTGAGCACTATTATATAGACAGAAGACTTTGCAGTTTTATATGGGCTATATTTTATAGTATTTTATAGCAAGCTGTATTTTATGACAGCAATACTTATGGTTACGTAATGCCTCGCGTGGTAGTAAATTTCTCTTACGACAATCGACATTAAGCCATGAACTTATACAAAGTGTCCGAATGCAGGTCGACAGCCGAGAGAATTTACTTATTTAACGCGAATAAATGTACGCAATAACAGATGATAAAATTTATTTTTTGCAGCTCATTGTGGCAGCCGGTTGCGCCGCGACTTGCCGGCGTTATCAGTTTGAGCATCGCCCCAACGGTACACTGTGCCTTGTAAGTAACCAGCTAGATAACGCCTCACTACTCCGATTGTCGACTTCATTCAACGCAAGGTTGCTCTGTTTTCAATGGAGAACGTCTGGCGGATCATTTAGGTGAAGCTAGAATTACTTAATAATAGCACCGAGATTAAAGATGCTGCAAGTAATAATTAGACAGGCTTTAAACACCTATGGCCAGTAGTTTCAAAGCCATGGGCAAATACAATCCGGCTATATTAACTGGATAATGCTGTTGCGTTTGTTTAGCGAACTTGAAGTGAATTTCATTGCCACAGAGGTGCAAAACATGTTTAAACAGCAAAGATGGTGGAATAAAAGCTTAAAAAAGGCAGCTTGACTGGTCCCACTTACCCGAACATTAACAGCAGCAGCAACGTTATCGAGAATTCCCACTTGCCACAATTATAAAATAAGAATACACAAAACAAAGCAATGAGAAATGTAGTAAGAAAGACACATTTTAAACAACAGCAGAAACAAGGTTGGTATTCGCAAAATTACTTTACACATTATCTGCCCAGAAAGCAGACGCGTGCTGTCATCACATGATCGTTCATTGTTTAGAAGAACTCACAAGCTGAAGTGGTCCACTGTGATAAATTTGAGTTTCAAAAATATATCGCGCATATGTTAATTTTCAGGTGCATCACCATTAGCCCGTAAGGCTAATTTCTGCAGTGTGACTAGATGGCCTAATGAGTGTTCTGTGTTGTTTGACCAAACAAGGTGGCATTAGCGCAGATGCGAAGCAAATAGTGCAGTATATATCACGAGTTTTTGTTGTATTCATATCAGTCACTGGCATCTGCGCAACATACCTAAGTATTTAAAAAGCTTACAATTTTGGTAATTTTATGGTGGTCCCAAGTAACCAGTTCAACAAAAATACCACCTAATGTTTTAGCGGCCGGGGAAAGCACTACTTTTGAGTCTTTTAGCGTAAAAGACTTTGTGAGATAGCAGGGCCCGGATTTCGTTCTAAAAAGCACTGTTTTTTTCTCTTGATGAAATTGAGCAGAAGTGGCCTTTTTACTAGTTATATATTTTTCTTAGTATTTCATTTGCTAAATGTATTAGGTTCGTAATTATTTATTCTTAAAACGAACAAACTGGTAGTAACATTCACGTAAATAATGTACTCAAATGAGTCAACAGCATGCATAATATATATATATATATATATATATATATATATATATATATATATATATATATATATATATATATATATATATATATATATATATATATATATATATATAAAGTTGGCCCAGTATGCTACCCTGAGGCATAACTCACCTAATGGTGTTTAAGTAACTTCTAATTAAATTTAAACTATTCCACGTGTGGTGTATTAGCTCAATTTAGCTAGCAGGGTGTCATTATTTATTCTATCAAAAGCTTCTGAGAAATCTAAAAATACTTCTAGTGTTAGTTTCTTAGTGTGAATACTGTTCAAAATTATTTCTGTTTGCTTAGGAAGAGCACTTTCATTCGAACAGCTAATCTGAATGAACCCATGTTGCGATGACGTTATTATAGAATTCTTGTCAAAGGAAGAAATCTTTGAGGAAAATATTTTTTTCTAAGTTTTAGAAAACAACAGAAAAATTGATATAGGTCTGCGATTGCCTAAATTATCTCTTTCACCACCTTTATGCCTGTCAGTTACCCTTGCAACATTCATCTGTTGGGCAAAAATGCTGAACGTTAATGCGATGTTTTAAATATGAGTGAGGCAACGTGTGGTCAGGTCAATGATATGAAAGATTGGTTCAAACTTTAGCCTATTCACATCCTTACTTTTGCTTCATCTCAGTTTTTCGAACACCTTTAGAATGCCATTATTATCTGTTTGATATAGGTACTATGAATGTGTGAGGTGGTTGGGTAAATACGTCAACGCATCTTGACCGGGAATGCTTTTAGCCAATGATAGAAAGTACTCATTAAATTTACTCGTTAGGGCTTCATTTTTAAAGCTCTCGCTTCTTACTTTCAGCTCAATAGCAATAAAGGCGGACCGCGAATGTGAGAAGACAGAATTCAGTTTATTCCACAGCTGCTTTAAATCAGGCAATGCCCTCAAACACGGCCTAGTATTAGTCATGTTCGGCCTGCTTAAGCAACTTAGTCAAGTGATTACGGAATGTCTTAAACTCTTTTAACACGCCAGGGTCACGAGTACACACGAATAAATGATAAATATTTGGATTAACCTAAAACGAAAACATGGTTAGCAAGCTGTTTTGCTTTTTTTCACTTCTTTATAAGAGAAAGTTCATGAAATACCAAGCAGAATGTATTATTAAAGTGGTATAAGCCTTTTCAAGTGAAGAACGAGACAGTATGTCATTCCAGCTTAACAAGCATATTCATTCCCGAAAACAAGAAAGAGATCGTGGATTGATGTCTTGAGAGTAAAGATCACTCTCCTGAGAGTGTTTTCATAAGTTTGTACATTGATAATCAAATAGATTGGCAAAGGATCACTAAACGTAAAACTAATCGTAACATAATGTACACTACATTATGGTATCAACAGTGTTTGTTATAAATAAATCAATTAAAGTCGCTGTAGTGGCTGTAACGTGAGTTAGGTTCGCTATGACATTCGAGAGGCTGTATGATAGATGCATGTTAGAAAAGTCGGTTTGTTTGTTAAATGTTGTCAGCACGTCAATGTTAAGATTCCCCCCCCCCCCACGCCCAAATACTAAAGTATAATAGTTTTTGTGGACGAGACTAAAATGTTCGTCTAAGAATCGGAAAGAACTATTGATGCTGCCGTGAGGGAGTCTATAAACAACAGTAATGAGATTTTTTTTAGATTTTAAGCACATCTCTTGAAAATATTTGCAGCTTCGTGACCAATCATTGACATACTCACAGGTGATACTAGTTTTAACAACTAGCTTCAACATCAGCCTCAGTGGAGTAGCAAGTTTCTCTTATAATAATGAATGAAAACTCGAAAGCAAATTTATCAATGAAACTGTAAAACTCAGCGTCTTTAAAACGCACCGACTGTATCTTTATATGTAAAAAACTTTATATTTCAATATTCAGTCAGCGATATGTGCCTATTCACCAATTTTGCAGTCAATTCATAGGGCTTAGTATACGTCAACGCAACATTGAAGCCAAACGTTGAACGATCAGGCGCAGGAATATAAGGTCAATAACATTATATGTACTTGAACAATTTTTGACGATAATGTTACAAAGCAAAGCCCTTAGGACTGGTGCTCTCAATAACAACATTCTCACAAATATAAATACATAATACATAAATGTAAGAATGGTGTGGTACAGGCTCTAAGGCGTCAATAAACAGTATTGTTGAAAAAAGCTAACCTCTAAATAGTACCCGAGCTTTGTTTAGTCATGCACACTATAGTACACGTAAATCAAGAATTAAAGATAAGTTCAAATTCACAAAGTATAAGCAAATGTTATTTGCATGTCAAATAAACATGCCTGTACTTAATTAGTGGCCCGTTACAAGAGCACCGAACACTTCCGTTAATGGCAACGCATAATTATTCGCAATTATTTAGCTATATCTGCAATTAGCTGTTTACTTGACCCATTAGCGTGCCAAACATAATGACCAGCTCACTCTTCCCATAAGAAGAGCTAGGACGGGCCATATACTACTCTGATAGGGGTACCTCGAACGTTTACACGAAATTCGACCATTATAATAGGGACTTAGTGGTTTTGGATCAATTCGCACCCAAAACTAAGATTCTTGCGATAAACTTCCACTTAAAAAAAAGTAATGATTATATTCCATTGAACCAACGTACGTAGGTTTTCCGGGAGCATAAGGCGACATCTTGATTGCAGTGCCCAGGCGCCACTTGGGTGTGACAAGGAGCATTCAGTTGATGGATCTTGAAGATTGTATGCTTGCATCTTATAAACCAAAGTTTGAGGTTCTGATGCCCGAAACGTTGTTGTCTGTATATGGGTTCATGCGTTCAAGCCTACTAGACAACTTAAAAGATGCTTCATGCGTTATGATGTTCTTGTGTTCAGATGTTTTAACTATGACATTAAAAGAAATATTCAGAATTATGCAAAATAAAAAGAGATGTGGAGAAAAAGAGCTTTATGATGTAAACTGTGAAAAACCATCCTCTAAATTTAAAAATAAATAAACTTCGAAAGTACAGAGCCCTTTGTTGCAATAGCACGCTAACTTTTACGCAGACCACAATTTTTCGAGAAAGACAGTTTACAACGCTGTCAGCGCTCTGTCCACCACAAGCACACTTGTTATTGTTGCAATGCGCATTTAACGGGTGACCTTTGCAGTAAATCGAGCAACCTACGTCCATGTCCTGCTGAACCGGGTGGCAATAAGAAAAAAAAGTACAGAAATTTGATTAAACAACCGAGATTGTTTACTCTACGTGGTAGCGCTTGTGGAGTCTGTATCACACTTAGGTTAAATCTAGGAACGCATGCCACGCTGTGTGGGCAACACTACAGTCGTGTACCGCCGTAGCAAACGACGCAGTTGAACACTATGACTCTCAGGTGTCTGCACACGCGCAAGCTGCTGCCAGAGCTGGCTGCACCACGCTTTCGATGCTCCAAAACTTTTCCTAAGTATGGGACACACTGTGCATAATACGTAATAATATAATGATTGGTCGTTCCTCTAAGGTCTCTTGAAGGCGCAATGGACCAACCACCGGGCTTGGTCAGAAATAACGTCCTGAGGATAGCAGACACTGCTATGAGCAGCACAGCCAAATTTTGCAGCCATGCGCAGCAAGAAAGCTTAAACGTGAAGCGTGAAGTAGCCTATTTTCTCAGGAACTCTCATATCGCACAGAGGCCTCTCCTCACTCATCCTGGAGCTGCCGGTGCTCGCTGCTTGAAGTCGGACTGTATATAGCATGCTAGCCAATAGCCAGTGTGCGATGTTTGAAGCAGATGTGCACCTTGTCAAGGGATGCCGTCACGGGCCGGGGCTGCACTCCACAGTCTGATAACAATACGTAGTGAGCTGTACTCGCGCACAGAATTGACAAAGGAAGAGAGAGATCACAGGTCATCACGCACGTTCAAGGACATGACATGCGCTGACGTAGCTTTAAACTCTGGTGGCATCACTCCCCGTGTTGCATAGAGAACGCTCGTCCTTACAAGAGGTGAGATAAAACGATCAAAGCACGCTATAAACTGTTATAACCCCGCTCATTTTTGACAGATCCGAAAAAGTTTCGCGGTATTCGGTTCGTGAGGCAATGAACTACAGTACGGAGGTTATTCGATAATTACGTAGAAAATAATTGATGAGCCCCTGGAAACTTAGGACAATGGCTTATCATATCTGAAGCACTGTCCGCATGACGTAATATGCACCTTCTGCGAAAGCAGCTGCGTGGTAAAATCTACTTGCGAAAGTTCAATCCTATGAGCCTGAAAGAGAAGACAACTCAAGAAAGCCTCATTGAACACGCTGAGATGAATTTATTGCCTGAAGTGTACGCTACAATTGCGAATGCTTCAATACGACAGCTAACAATATTTTGTTTCTTACTGTCTTCTTCCCATCCTTACATATTATGGAAAACGCAAATGCACTGTAGTTTAGTTTCTGCTTTTATCAAGTGAAAAAGTAATGATAAATTAACTCCGTCGCTGTGGTTTCTAATGCATGTTATTTCTACTTCACAGTTGGAATACAAGCGAGAAGAAATGGTTTGGCGACGAACAAAGAAGACCTATACAATTGGCGCGTGTTTTTCTGGGAAATGCTTCCGTACCAGAAACAGTTGGGACATTAAACTATAACGTGGATGTCATAGTGTGTGCGCACAATACCTTTCTACTGTAAACATTTGAAACAAGAACTTTGAGGCCAAAAATGAGTGACTTCATGCACGAGGCTGCTAACACCATGTATCTGCGTTAACAAGAATATGAATAAACACTGGAGTTATCAAATCCAACTTTTCTTAGAAACATGATTGTATACTCGGGTGTGTTTGATGTATAAGAAATGGCTTATTTAGGAACAACACGTGAAAGTTTACTTTAAGGGCTATTAGAATCTGCTTGCCTGAGATGTCAACATTTTCTGACTTGAAGCGCGTCCATATAATCTGCGGTATCCAGATGTTCCATTTCTTTGGGCTTCCGACTGCACGCAGAACTTGAACAAAGAGTACCAAATTACTAGTCAGTTCTGCGCGATGAGCCTATTCCTCTTTAACATAGCACCAAATAATGACAAATTATAATGCAGACCAACATCATCAAGCATCACCGAGCACAACTAACACGTAATGTCTCAACCATTCGTAACCGGTGCCCCACCACCGTGCCACCACGTCCAAAACTACGTCATTCCTGATGAGGTAACCAAAACGCAGATAGAGTACCAATAATTATGATACCTGTCGCATAATTCAGGGCCTGATTTACTTTATTTGCTCTATAAGCATGGCGAATCGGTGATAGTGAAACGAAAGTCTGATTCTCATATTTTTTGTTAAAGGTTTCTCGTGCCTTTGGTCTGCGAAGAGCCTCGATAGTTTCTTCGCAATTGCGTGACAAAACTACTGGATCCATATGAACATGTAATGTCGTTATGCTTTTAGAAATGCCTCTTGTTCGCTCAGCAAGTTAGACATTTAATACCCGTTCAGTTGTTAGCACGACAACAAACTGTACATTTATCATTATGCTTCACTGATTCCCAATTAAATATCTTAAGGCAAGAGCCTGTGATTCCTAATTCATCAAAGTCTAAAATACCCAGTCGGAGTCAGCGTCCGGCATCGGTGGCATTGGGGACGAGGGATGTAAAGTCTCATCAGTGATGGCGTCACCACAAAAGGTCATCAAGACGTAACTGCGACGTAACGCTACGCTATGACCTCGTCACACTACATCGACTATAATCGGTAGCAAACCGACTGCCTATAGGCTGGTTAACCTCCCGGCCGTTCTTTTCCCCCTGTTTTCCTTCCTTCGACTATAATTGAAGGTGTACCAATCATCGACCCAGTGCAAAGCTCGTTGGGGTGCCTCCAATACTGGAGACAGTGAAATACTACGTCAGGTGTAGGAATTTTAGGAAATGATTATGTTATAACACAATAACTGAAATACTGGCAGATTGGTTTTTATGCAACTACACAGACGTGTCCAGCAGTTGAAAATAATTTATAAGATAGCGTTAAGGTGTCACTACATTGGGCAAATAATGCTTGATCTTTTTCTCATTTTCTGCACCCAAACTGATGTAGAAGTCAATTGATTAATATTTTTGCGTAGCTGGCGCACGATGGCTGAACAATTCTGCGTACAGAAGATGACGAAAAGGACTGGCTTGCCCACTGTGCCTGCTGTGTTCCGTCTTGATCGGTGTCAATACACTCGCAAATAGTCACATCTATATTCATTTTACATAACAAATATTTGAGGTGGAGCTGCTGGTTCTTCTATGTACCCATCACAAAGCTTTGCAACGGCCGTATCTTTGCGGATCCGACCATGTAACAGGTTGAAGAAACATCGTCTTCACTACCCGCCCCTTCCGTGACTGCTACCTACGTAGTCCTGCCCCTCACTCGTGATCCTGGTGTATTTTTCGGACCGGAAGGTGTTGACATTGACAAGTACCTTAACGTGTATGAATGAATCGGCGTCGGCGGGAACCGACACTCACGTTGGTCAACGTGCTTTTTTACTTTGATCATCCACCACGGGTACGGTTCGAGACGCACCAAGTCGTCATTACCAGCTGGGACGCTTTCAAAGAGAAGATCCATATCCTTTTTGGTGACACCACTGTATAACAGATGGCTGAGCGAAATCAATTCGCTACACGGGCATGGACATCTACCGAATCGTACGTCGCGCTTATTCACGAAGTCATCGCTCTTTACCGCCTTGCTGTCGAGCCCATGTTCGAGACTGAGAAGGTATCGGTGGCGCTCAGAGGCATCGCAGACGATGCCTTCAACCTGCTTCTCTACACTGACCTTGCTACCATCGACGAAATCGTCAAAGAGTGCCAGCGGTTTCAACATGCCAAGAGCCGCCATATCACGCAGTGATGCACACGACTGCCTAAAACCGCCACTTTGTCGTATGAAGCCGCCCGCCAGTCACCCATGTATGACCACGTCACTCAAATTGTTCGTCAGGAGCTTCAAGCTGCCTGTCCAGCTCCTATTCAACAGCCTATTTTCACAACCAAAGCCACTAATCCATCACAGCCATCTGTAGCCTTAATTCAAACTATGATCAGGCAGGAGTTCTCCCATCGCAGCCTTCCGTCGTCAGCATGTTTCCAGACTCATCCTGAAGTACTCCCTTACTCCACAGGAAACACTCGCTCGCCGATTTCTTCCGACCATGCTCTTCAGGAACCCTGCAGAAGGGCGAACTCCTGAAGACCAGCCTATCTGCTTTTCCTGCCATCAACCTGGGCATGTTTCTCGCTATTGCTGCCGCCGTTAGTCCAACCCACTACCCCGAAGCTACCCTATCCACATGTGCCCCACCACGTCTAGACATTCAGCCGTGCACCCTCCAACGTCTACTCGCCGCCTCCTCAAGCGCCTCTCGATCCTCACTGACGCCCCTTCACCCGTCTGCCGCTACTCCCGCTCCCCATCACCGCAACGCCACCAATTTAGATCAAACAGGGATTTTTTAAAAGACGATATATGTACAGTCTTTCTTGGGGACCTTCGATGCAAAAATTTTGGTCTATCTGTATGTACATTTATCTGTTTGTCCACACTCAACACCACCGCGTACTTGAAACGACATTAGTCGACGCCTCAAACGGCCGACCCCATCCGCAGCGCCCACCAACATTGCTCAAGGTTAGGCGTTCATACTTGTGCTATTGCCAACTAAAACGTTAATATTGCGCATATCTGGGGCACCATAACAACACGTATATATTCTGCATGTGCATCTTTTAATAGAAAAGGCATACGTAAGTAATTATAAGGACCGTAGCTCTTATCACGCAACGCTGACCATGCAACACCTGCAGAAGAAGACGAGTGTTTCCAACGCTTTGCTAAATTGAGACAGTGGTGGCACCTACCCGTCGTCTTGCGTTCTACACCTTATCACCTCTGAGATGGGCGCTCACACCAGTCTCAGAGCCGCACCTGTTGTTTTCCAAGAAAACTGCCAGTTGGCACTCATGTCTCACGTGTGACGTGCCTTGATGCGTTCGTTCGCCTCCGCTGCACACTCGAGGCACTCTATCACAGCACCTCCAAAATACCATTCACCAATTTTCTTGCGCAGAACATAAAATAAATGTTTTGTTCACTCTCTCCACATGCAAGACTATCGTCTTTCGACGACATTTGCAGATTATATGCAGATGCGGGGGCAAATTTTTTAAGCAGGTCTCGAGAAGTGTTGTGAAAATACAAATGCTGTGGCTTGTGCACTTCACTTATATCTCCCAACATTAAAAAATAAGTAAAGCTAGTGTGCTTATAAAGAAGCTCTTACATAGAATACACAACTACGCACAATATACACAACAGCGTGCGCGTTACCTAGAAGCCAAATTCTCCTGTATCTCATTACCCCTTAGCAGCCATTGGCATGTACATTGAGCACTATCTGACAAGAAAGGGTTGCTACGTTATACTTGCTGGACGTAACCTCCTTAGTTTTAGAAAGGTTTAGCGAGCGTTGGGCCACAGTGCCATGAATACAGTGAACTAGTATATACCATCAACTCGAAGTGGTTAAAGGTGGGAAGTAGACACGAAGCGCAAGCCGTAAGAAAGTGTGCGTGTGACACCTCTCGTTTAGTCCTTGGAATGTCCGCTGGATGGCGGTGCATATGCGGAATATATGATGAAAAGATGCGAGATGGTGGTACTTGGAGTGTTGAATAGATGGACGAACGGACACACAGACAGATGCATGGACAAACTCACGGATGGCTGCACCAACGGATGGCGCATGGACGGACGCAGGGGCGAATGCATGGACGAACGCAGGGACGGACGCACATATGGACGTGCGGACGCACGAACAGACGCACGCATGGACGGACGAATGGACACACGGATGGTCACACAAACAGAATCGTGAACGGACGGAAGCAAGAACGAATGGACGGACGGATGCTTCGCCCCACTCTCCATCATTCACTCCGTGGATATGTTGCCATTTTCTGTTTCTCAATTGGTGTAAAGTGGCTACGGACACCGGCGGCGGCGGCGGCGGCGGGCAACTACGGCGCCACGCGTGACCCGAGTTGTGATCTCATAACAGCTTTCGCTGTAAAACAGCTGGGACATTCAACTGTAGCGTTGGCTTTGTGGCGTATATTTTACCCTTTCTTCGGAGTGCACACTCAGTCTTTTAAAAAGAACAGGCCTTAATTGGGGACACCAGGAAAGTGAGTCTCCTAACGGCCTCGCTCTTCGACTGTCGTAATGCGAGAGACTAATAAAGACAAATGCTTATGAAAACACCATTATACATGAAGATTTGCTTTATATAAAAATATAAAGCTTGAGAAGAAATTCTAGAAACTTCGAATAGCTCTAGTAAAGTCAACATATTTCAGCAGTTGGGATTAGCGTAAGTTGTCTCACGTCCAAGTAATTTGTCCACGCAGTAACAGGTGATGCTTTGCTTCTCAACGACAATTTATGAGATGTCAAACTTTTATCAACGTTGTAAACGACAAAGTGATTGCGCGCTTTATCAGTTTCCTGAAAGTTGCTGCCAACGAGTTATCGATGATGCTTACCGACCAAAGGCAGGTATAAGCAGTTAGCAGAAATTTATGGGCCATCTCTGCACCAGTGACTTCCGATACAGTGCTATAGTGCAGCAAAATTTGCTCGTTCATATCGTTTATCCGACAATGTTAACAAAATGAATAAATTTTTCGATTTCCTTGTTTAAACACGCAATATACAGACAGACAGAACTAAAAGCCTAGATGGCTGTGTTTCATTCATCTTCGTTGCTGATGGCATGTCCATCTATTCCGTTTACGTATAGCATTGGCAGTTTTTGGGTAACAGGTTTTTGACGGTATATAGTACTGTCATTACGTAAACACTGAGTTACTTGTTAACATTAGCCGGTTTTTTGTGAAAGGAAAAAAGAACAGAGATATTTTTGTGTAATGTCTAGTACCACTAGGCCAAGTATCCTGAATTTGAAGGAATGCTATGCTTATAAGATTATTAGTAATTATTGCTGGCGTTTTTCGACCACCTGGAATTTTTTCATGTGCATAATTTATAAACGGACTGTTTAATTTTGCATTCTGTGTGCACTGAAGTGGGCCCACGATAACTAGGTAGTGCATCCACGCCCTCGTGTGTATAAACGTGTCATGCTTTAAAACGTATTTTCTACTAACATTTCATATAACGGAACAACCTATACAGTTTGAAGTGATCAAACCTAAAGTGAACAAAATTATTCTAGCCTTGCGATATGTTCTGTACATTGTGAAAAAAATGTCACAGACCTTTGGTAAAGGCCTAGTTAACATATCAGGGAAATATTATCGCATCGCAAGTTGCATCAAATTTATGATTAGGTGTCAAAACAGCCGGAAATTATTTTCGCCTTCTTTGTTATCTTAACTTCGAGGTGAGCATGTACTTAGGAGGACAACCTCAGAGGCCACAGGACGCGTCGTCATAAGCATCCTCACAAGAAATCGTGGGGGGGGGGGGAGTAACCCGATAGATTGATTGACTGAATGATTGATTGATATGTGTTGTTTAACGTCCCAAAACCACCATATGATTATGAACGACGCCTTAGTGGAGGGCTCCGGAAATTTCGACCACCTGGGATTCTTTAACGTGCATTCAAATCTGAGCACATGGGCCTACAACATTTCTGCCTCCATCGGGAATGCAGCCGCCGCCGCCGAAATTCGATCCCGCGACCTGCGGGTCAGCAGCCGAGTACCTTAGCCAATAGACCACCACGGCGGGTCGGGGGGAGGATAACCCCTTAGTCTTGGAGGAGAGGGCACAAAGACAGCCCCATACTTCTACATAATAAGGGTGGGGGTGCTGCGACAAACTTTTGTCTTCCCTAAAGGGAAACCCTGCGTGTGGCGGCGCGTCGTGTATGTAATGTGGCTCACGCAGGTGCCAATACTCGCCGCTGCTGATTCATGTCTGAATAAAAAAGAGTGGCCGGCATTGTCTAAGACCCTCGAGGGCTTTGTGACTGGTTGCATAAAGTTTATGTGGTGCATATTGCGCTTTCCTGTCATACATGACCATAGCGTAAGACCACCCCACACACGCCACCTCTCCACCTCTCTGCAGTTATTGCTGTTTAGTTGCGTCTAGCTTAATCGCGGAGCCGAAAGAAGAAAGAAAAAGTGTTGACTCGTGAGGTAATGTGCTTATACTTGACAGATAAAAACAAAAAGAAAATCCGGGAGTATGTTTGCGGCACTTGCATGCAAAAGTAATCTGATTTTGCTGCAGCATGAAACGATGTCGGTGGGCCCCTCAAAGCTGAGCACCATCCTGTAAGAAATATTCACATATAGAAACTCTCTTTTGTCCATGTATGTTCAGGTTATGTTACGGTTGAAAAGTTAACACGCAAAAAAAAGAAAGGAACTGAAGAGACTCTGCGGATACGGGTGCAAACGTGAGTCAGGTTAGTGCATTTTATTACGTACAAAAACAAGCACACTTACGCACATGTAAAAGTCTTGTGAGTCACTTAGATCTCGCGCACCGAGTATTTACGACCAATGAACTATCTGGTTGGGCAGTGAATAAATGATGTTTCTGATATTTAGGGGCAGGTGGCTCACACTTTTCAAAAAAGCCAGACGCAAGCGATTTTGCAGTCCTACTTTGTATAAACAACCCAGATCGGTAGAAGCCAGCTTTTGTCGGATCTGCGGAGTGCGAACATTGCACAGCTGCATGGAGGTCGACAATGCACAGTGCCCATGTGTCATTTCTATTGTTGGTCTAATATATATCATTGTTTATTTGCTTTTAACCAAAGAGCTGCTTCAGCACGTGAAGAGGCGATTAACGCCTTTGTGGCTGCGAGTCACTCTCTTTATATGCGTTCCTGTCGAGAAAAACAGCTGAAATGACATACGAAATTTTTCAAGAAGTATAACTTGGCGCTGTAAGAACAACAGTGTGGTGGCCATTTGCAGAACCTGGTCACACGAAAGCAGAAGACCAGGAATTCAGTTTGTAGAGTGAGTAACCAAAGCACTCATTCAGTGTTCAGCTACGCATACAAAGTTTATATAAGGTAGGGTAAAGAAATATTAGACATTGGGCAAAACGCAACATTTTGGTTTTGCCGGCCTCTCTAGCTTATACAAACTTCTTTTCTGTGTTTCTTTTTTCCAGCGATAAGTGCTGGTGTTTGTCTACCTTTTCCAGTGTAAAGTTGATGATTGCTGACAGCGTTCGTACAGGAAAAGTTACGCCGCTAGTGTCGGTGTTTTAGTGGCTCATCCTAAAGGGACCAAATTATGCACGGCCAAATTTTCCTATACGTGCGTGAAGCTACTCCTGCGTCAGTACAGTAACATAAATATTTATTTTGTTACACTACGGCCTGTATAAACACAATATTTTAGTTCGTTTAGTACTCAGGGGTTAAAGCACAATTTCTTTAAAATTCCGGCATATGAGTGGGGCAAAACCCGACAAAAGGCATCATCATATTGCTTTGGAAATTTTCTTAGTTACTCAACCATTACTTTGCACTTCTTATATACTATATTTGTTTGTTTAGAAGAGTTGGCACATGAGAGAGATTATCATGTAGAGCTTTCTCGGAGGAAAACGACATGAAAAAGCACTGATTGCCGTTCAGGATATGGCAGCCTCCATTTGCTCTGCATCGATGTTTTTTCGTGTTCCCAATGATGCTCTCAAAAGACGCACAAAAAAGACGGAACCTCCAAGTGAATTCAATAACAAACACGTCATTGAATTGAGTTTTAAAGACATACAACGTTTCTCTAATACCCTAATTGACAAAAAAGAACAAGTGCTAGAAAATCTGAATAAAGCACAGTTTTAAACTCATAGTCTTACAAATCCCGGTGAGCGAAGTAAAAACCTAATAAATACCCGAGCATTTCTGCATCAAAACGGGAAAAAGAAGTGAAGAATATACGTCACAACTTATCTAGGTGGCAATTGTTGAATAATACAATGATGTGCAAGCGTTCAACAAAAGACGTCAGCACAAAGAAAGACTGGTGGTGTTAGATCTACAAGAAGTTTCGGAAAATTTAACACCGTGTTCTGTGTTCATTCTATGGCTCCCTAAAACTGCGTAAGGGCCCACAGAGAGAACTTCAAATATTTCTACTGCAAAAACTTCAATTGATTTTTCTCATGCTGTCTTATTTTGCCCTATGCAGCATCTCATTTTGCACTTCTTGTTGGGGAAAAATCACACATTCGAAAATTTTTATTCGGTTTTAAAATAACGTTTTGAACCGTAGCAACATGACAAAATCTACGTAGCACATACCTTGTATCCTAACGAGTGTGTCCGCGTTAATGCCTAATAGTAAAGAGTGAAATAAAAAAAAGAGTGAGAGCTTTGCCGCAAACGCGAAGCAGTGTATGCTATATTACAAAAACAATTGCAATGTCAAGAATATGATGCAAAGCATATCAATACGTGCCCCACGTTGCTCACTCACAAATGACGCACGAAACGTACTTACATAACGAGATTAACGCTAATCAGTTGTTACGTTTTTGTCAGTTATCTCAGTTGTTACTTTGGGTGTGTCTGAAAAGCGCGGCCTTTTCGCAAATGGACACTGTGCAGCGAGTGCAGTGACCTTTGTGCACCCGGTAACTACAACAGAATCGTTCAGTGAAAGTACAAGGTGTACGATTATGGCCACCGTGTGATAAGCGCGCGCACGCGTGCACATACCCCCCCCCCCCCCCCCCCCCTATGCGGGGCAAAACACTCGTAGGTGATGAACGGATCAGTGCACGTTGCCGCGTCGTGACGACCTGGCGATGCACGGTAATTGCACCATCTCGCTGGTAATACTGAAAACACGCTTCTAAAATCACCGTCGCCAGCGGTAAGTGGTAGATTTAAATAGCTTGGCGTTTCAGCGTTGAAAGGAGGGGCTCCTCCGTGGATCACAAGCAATCGACACGCAGTCTCAAGCAAGACGTCAGACGTTCGATTTCGCTTGCCGGAGTACTTTTTAGGGGCGAAGCTCCTTAAAGTGGCACCCGTTCGTCCCTCGTCATAGTCGTAGTGGGTAAACAGTTTTACACTTTGACCTGCAAAGTGGTGCCGCTGGGAGCTTTCTCCTGTGCGATGTTGAACAATAAAAAAAATGGCAGCATATCCACGGGGTGAAGGATGGAGAGTGGAGTGAAGCATCCGTCCGTCCATTCGGTCTTGCTTCCGCCCGTCCACGAGTCCGTCTGTGTGATCGTCCATGCGTGCGTCTGTTCGTGCAACCGCACGTCCATCCATGCGTCCATCCATGCGTTCATCCATGAATCTGTCTGTGTGTCCGTTCGTCCATTTAGTCAACACTCCAAGTACCACCATCTCGCATCTTTTCATCATATATTCCGCATATAGAAGCACCGCCATCCAGCGGAAATTTCCAGGACAAAACGAGAGGTGGCACACGCCCACTTTCTTACGGCTTGCACTTCGTGTCTACTACCCACCTTCAACCACCTCGAGTTCATGGTATATACTAGTTCACTTTATTCATGTCACTGTGGCCCAATGCTCGCTAAACTTTTCTAAAACCAAGGAGGTTATGCCTAGCGAGTATAACGTAGGAACGCTTTCTTGTCAGATGGTGCTCAATGTACATGCCAATTGACTGCTAGTGGGGAATGAGAGAAAGGAAAATTCAGCTTTTAGTTAACGCACACAATCGCAAGCATACTCAAATAAGGGAGTTCACGCAGTCTACAGGCCGTCACTCAGGTTTGTTGTCTTCAAGTAATGTAGGAGCACTTTAATCGCTTTCTGCTCGATTGGGGTGGATGCCCAAGGTCCCAGAATCTTCTGCACACAGAATGGTCTAGAGTTCAGTTGGTTCAATACTACCTGGAACTGGCATCGCTTAGTATTGTAGCAAGCGCAGCTGCACAAGACCTGTTCGATGGTATCTTCAGCTCCGCAGGAGTCGCATGTAGAAGTGTCTGCCATACCGATGCGAAATGAGTGCACCTTGGCAAGTGCAACACCCAACTAAAGGCGGCATAACAGTGTGTCATAGAAACGGAAAAGTTTCGATGGTAGCTGCATCTTGGGCGAAGGATCCAGTTCATATAAGTGATACTTTAGGAAGCTGGTAGAATACCAGAACGTGCGTGTAAGATCTCGAGCTAGCAAGTAAAGTTGTCTTGCTGCATCAGTCCTTGATAGAGGAATCGGGAAGCGAAGCGACTGTAAAAGCCGGGTGCAGATTTTCATTCCCATGAACCTGGTAAGGAACTTATTGCCGCCGAATGACAGAAATATGAGATTGAGTAAATAAGTTGTTTTAGGGTCGAATCTCCTTATAGCGGCATCTGTTTGTCCCTCGTAGCCATTGTAGTAGTGTGTAACAAGTATAACATTTTGACCTCCTAGGTGAGGCTGGTGACAGATTTCTTCGGTGCGTTGTTGAACAATAAAAGATAGTGCTCAATGTACATGCCAATGGCTGCTAAGGGTGAATAAGTGACAGGAGAATTCGGCTTTTAGTTAACGTGCACGCTGCAAACTTTTTGTTGTTCAACAACGCACAGAAGACAAGAAAGAGTTGCTACGTTATACTCGCTGGGCGTAACCTCCTAGGTTTTAGAAAGGTTGAGCGAGCGTTGGGCCGCAGTGCCATGAATACAGTGAACTAGTATATGTCATGAACTCGAGGTGGTTAAAGGTGGGAAGTAGACACGAAGCGCAAGCCGTAAGAAAGTGTGCGTGTGCCTCCTCTCGTTCAGTCCATGGAATGTCCGCTGAATGGCGGTGCTTCTATATGAGGAATATATGATGAAAAGATGCGAGACGGGGGTTTTTGGAGTGTTGAACAAGTGGACGAACGGACAGACATACAGATGCACGGACGGACGCACGAACGGCTGCGCGGACGGATGTATGGACGCAGGAGCGGATGCATGGGTGAAAGTAGAGACGGACACACAGATGAACGTGTGGACGCACGAACAGACGCACGCATTGACGGGCGGATGGACGCACGGATGGCCACACAGACGCACGCACGGATGGACGAAAGCAAGGACGAACGGACGGACGGATTCTTCGCCCCACTATCAATCATTCACCCCGTGCATATGCTGCCATTTTTTTTCACAATGACACAGAATAAAACCAAAACAGTGGCGTTAAGAACAGTGAGGGCCTCTTAGCATTACCGTGGATATATCCCATGGTGTACCGACTAGTGTAAAAAAAACTAGTCGGTAAACCATGGGATATATCCATGGTTTACCATGGATATATCCATGGTAAATCATGGATATATATAAAACGTAAATAGATATATATATAAAAACGTAAAAAAATTATTTGACGTTGCGATGCTTTCACTGAAAATTGCAGGAATTACGCCCGCATTTCATCGGCAAGTGCAAGTCAGATGAAGTGGATAGCTTTTCCTCTATTCCGTAAGTGCACCCAACCATTATTATCAACGTGCTACACACTCAAAAATAAAGAAAAAAATATGCTATGTAACGCAGTGCTTTCCGTGACGGTGGGAGCAGAGAGGCCATGTGACCAATACACCACGACAATTAGGGCACTGGTGAGTCAACTGTAAAGATGTAAATTGATCGCCAGCATCACTTGTTTAACAATGGCTGATATACAAAGTGGCAGTTCTCTGGGATTTGCGAGGGAATTGCTGGATTTTAGTTGGAAATAGATTCGCACCAAATTTGTAGGAAGCATAAATAAAAAAGGTTCTCCTCTTCTAGAAGGTGTCACAAAACTACACATAGATTTTGAAACGACAAAACGTCCTAAAATATCCACTTATTTCCCCGCATACCACACTATACAATACACAAATTCTTAAACTTTGATGTCGCTAACGTGGATGCTAACGAAATCAACAAAATACAACAATAAGCGCAGAGAGATAACCACTTTAGATGTGGAAGCAATAGCAATTCGTTCACTGCTACAGTTCTCGTAATCTTGGTCATTGATATATACTTATCTAGGTACAAAAATTACGCAAGATTATATTGCCCACTTTTGCAGTTTCTGATGACACGGAGTATACACTAGGAACTTCCTGAATTACACAGCCTTTCACAGTTAAGGCGCCACTTAATCTGTAAAACGCAGTTTTCGGGCAAATTGAATCTGTTCACGTCTTATATAAACGACTTCCACATTTGCTTCATACGCAATATAATACCAAATTTGAGTCTGAGCAGTACGTTTAGATCTTGTACGCTTCTTCTGAAAACTTACACTAACAATTTTATAATGTATATTACTCAACTTCGACCGCCGCAATTACGTCTCAGGTTCTTTTAAGGATGTGTGTTCAGCCATGCATCTCTAGCCCAACTGTAAACTTTAAATTGCAGGAACGGAGCACATGCATTCTCCGGAACACAACTGAATACGAAGATGCCTTTCACGGATTTAACGGAACGCGGTGCAGGTCGGCATTGGTAAGCTGTCTTGTTGCCACCCAACGTTAGGTCAATATTGGCATACCGATCTACGATATTGTTCATATTACGAGCTGGTGGCAGCTGCCAGAAAGCTATTTATCATGTCATGCCCTGCGCCGTAACATAAGAATAAAATATAAACAGGTAACACAATGCTTTCGCAAGAAATATGCCTCGCATAGGGCTTGGGGGGTGGTGCAGCTTGATACTTGAAAAGGTGAACGAATACGACGGAAAATGAAGCTGGTCTCGCAATGAGCGTAGGCAGAAGTTTTTGCGTTTTTGTTTTCTTATTAGGTTCGTGAGTGCGTGTGTGCGCTTATATATATATATATATATATATATATATATATATATATATATATATATATATATATATATATATATATATATTATATATATATATATATAGAGAGAGAGAGAGAGAGAGAGAGAGAGAGAAACTTTTCGGGAGCAGGACTGCTACCTTAATTTTGAGGGTGGGAGGCTCCCTCTTGAAATGGTCATTTTTCACCTACCGGTGCTCAACCCTGATTAACCTCCCCGCCTTTCTCCCTATTTTTCTGTGTCTCTCTCACTCTGCATGCCATGGCAAAAAAAAGTTTAGGGGGGAGAGCATGGGGCTGGTGTGGCATCACCTTGCTATCCCCACTGACTGGGACTCACCAGGCACAAGACAACGATATATAGAGATGGATGGGTGGGCCTTTTACGATCTTATATATGTGTGAATTGGATAGTGATGATAATTGATACCATTATCAGACAATATTTTCTATAATACTATTGCCCTGATTGCTCTCATGATGCTATTTTTCTTTAAATTCAGTGAAAGATTGCTTGCTCGAAACGCGGTCATTGGGTTTGCTCACTATTATACTGACTCAGAATACATTGCACAGAAAACTAACACTCTCCAATAATCCCTTTTCCCTGTCACCATGCTTACGCTGTTCCAATGATGGTGGTAACATGTTACAGCTAAGGTCGTTACCGGTAATGCGTTGCTTGTTTCGGTAACTTAGTAACGTACTAGTTACCATTCCTGTACTGTAACGGGTAACGTACTTGCGTTAACCTTTCTCGGTGATGCGTAGTGTCACGTTACTTGTTACTTTTTTCATCTTGTAGGTGTTTTTTTGCAAATCTTGCTCCAACGAATTCTTCTGATGCAGCGTCGGACAGCTGCTGGCCTGCCAGGCATGGAGAAAGAATGCGCTGATGAAGTTGGTTTTGTTTTCGGAAATCACGGCTAGAAATTTACTAAGACATGCTGACTCCCTGTGGGGACGGTTGGGCGATCACGACACAAAGATTGAAAAAAGATGCAGAATCCGCCAAGTGAAACTACACGGACATGCTTTTCATGTAAAATGATTTTGGCAGGTGCATCGCTGGCACCTGGCCTTTCTGTGTCCTGAAAACAGGCTGCTCGATGGGAAATCGCATGGGCCTGTTCAGTCCATATCACGTGTTCATTGTGACGCTTCGTTCGGGGGGAGGGGGGGGGGGACAAGGAAGTTTCGCACGAGAAAGTGGCAACATAAAATGCAAGTTTCAGTGAAGAAGGAGCATACTCGCTAAGCAGAGAACAATGACCACCGCATCAAATTTCACAAGCACCGCGTCTACGAATAGGAGATCAATTATGCTATGATCGGCTTTTTGTGGAATTCAGGCTCATCTAAGGGGAAAGAGGAGGGAACTTCAACCGGTCTTTAGAAAGCTTCAAAAGAAGAAACAAAAAGAGAATGCGAATAGGACGCAATACTTCGAACATTTTTTCTTGCAGTGGAAAAACACAATTCTACTTGCTACTTTAATTGGTACTTCTTTTTCAACTAAAGTCCACTAATGTCACTGTCTCATGGTATGGCCAACTAAAGTTACCGATAGCTACAGGCAGACATAAGAGCAATTAGTCTCATAACTTATTCTTCTAGGCCTACCTTTTCAAATCAGGTCACAAAGTTTAAAAGAGTTTGTTCTTTCCTTCGAAACAAAACCGAAACTCAGCAATAAACGAAGCCACAAGTACGAGTTGCCACCCGCAAGTACGAAGGCTACGTATATCCATGTACTACCCATCATTCCCACGGTCACTGAACGATCGCAGCGCCACAGTCCCCTATAATAATTTTAAGAAACTGTATGCAAAGGATATCTGTGTTCCTTGGGGGGACATGTCGTGAACGGGCACATGCCCCCCCCCCCCTTCCCTTGTCCCCCTTCACCCCCGCCCCCCAAAAGTAGCAAACGCAGGCATCCGTGATTGCCTACTGCAGCGCGGCGGGTGATTTCGAAAGCAGAAGACCCCTAATTTTGATGTCGACGATCTCCACCGGCGGTGCTGTGTGGACAGGTAAAGGCCAATCATAGTAATTTTTTTTATTGTTCGGGGATGCTCTCTTTGCGGATAAAATGTATTATTAATTTTTATGTCGTGTATGATGTTAAATTGAGAAAAGTGGCTTCACAGTGTGCCATAGTGTCAGATCCCATTGCGTAGAACTCTACAGGCATTTTCACATAACACTGATGACGTCAAGCACATTAAAACCTGCATAATATATTTCTAATCAATTAACGTTTGGGTATAATCATTGTTCGTGTTACACTCCATACGGGAAGCATAACTTTGAGATTTGAAAATCTTATTGTGGGTTCCTGCAGCGGAAACAAGTTAATTAAAACTTGACACTGCGGAACAACAAAAGAGGTAACGTTCATTATTTTTTTCGGTAAAGCTAACGCGTTACCTTTCTTTTTGGAGGTAACGTAGGGCGGTAACGGGTTCTTTTTTGTTTCAGTAATGAGTAACGTTTTTAGTTATCTTTTTTTCGGTAACAAACTGACACTGGTTAGCTCTACGGCTATACATTTCTTTTTTTTTTTCAGGGTTATGCCTAACCCATTTGTAGGCGCATTAAACAGTTAGGCGTCAATTCTGCGCTTCTACGCGGTCAATGTGCTGACGCTATTGAGCGTATCAGACGTATCTTACTAACAAATTAGAGTCTTTGCAAAACGAGGCAGCGCGTTTCATTAGTGGTAAGTATTCACAATAATGAATCATCACGAAAACAAAGCGTGACCTAAGTCTCATTCTATTACAGAGTCGAAAGAAAACATGCCTGTTAACCTTTTCCCAACAGATTCTTCATTAAGCTTATGCATTCTCACAAGCACACATCTTACCGACCAAAATTATTTTTTTCACAAATAAAACCCAACTTCAGGATTTAAGATGTTGTAGGTTGCCGGCGGATGTAGCCTTGCAAAATTTTCATGCAATCGCCCCGCCCGGATTACTCTTTGCGAATTGTATTGAAATAATATTCTTTTTCAAACGAAGCGCGGGCATGCATTTATATAGTCGCACATAGTGCGGCGTATCTCTGCACCAGCTGGCGGCCTGTGAGCTATTACGCATGCAGTATTGGACCCCTACGTCATCACACTACAACCAAACATATTGGTCACTCATCGACAGTCACATGCGAGCGACTACAAGGAAACACAGTATTGCTTACACTGTCGCGTGGCGAGTCTAAACGTTGTAGTTCCTCGAATAATCATTGATGTTCTTTCTCTTAAGCTCACGACCCTTAAAGGGGCCCCAAAACATTTTTTCAAGCAACCATAGAATAAATTCTCTGAAAGAGCTCATTGCTTCACGAATTCAACACCGCAAAAATTTTAAGAATTCACCCCTGTACGAATGGAGTTACAAAGGTTTGTGGCATGCTACAATTGCATTTTCTCTTCCCTCGTCCAGACGAAAGCGCTGGAAGCTAAGCAGGGAGGGATGGCAATATGGTTGATTGGGCGAGTTGGTGATACATGACTATTTTGAATTGAGAGCTCACTACTTAGACACGGACAGAAAGACAGGGGCAAGCGCTTATTACCAACAGAAAATTTATTCGGAAAACTATGAAATACATACGGACAGATATAACAGTATTATGGCACATACGGTAAGGCCAAATTACGGACCAAAACAACAGATAAATGATCTCTGTACGTCAGCCCCACCCTACTAACGCCTACTGTGATTTCGAGTGATTACTTAACTCCAATGGCATCTGCTACTGTCTAACAATGCTAGCTTCTTCAAAACAGGGATGGCAAGCCACAGAAAAACTTCACGCGCGCTTTGTGAGCTTGAGCACTTTAGGGGCGAAGCTCCTCATAGCGGAACTTATTCGTCCCTCGTAGCCATTGTAGTATGTAACAAGTAAAACATTTTGACCTCCAAGGTGGTGCTGGTGAGAGACTTCTTCTAAGCGTTATTGAACAATAGAAAATAGTGCTCAATGTACATGCCAATAGCTGCTAATGGGGAATGAGAGACAGAAGTTAACGCGCAAGCTGCAATCTCATTAGCAGCCATTGGCATGTAGATTGAGCACTATCTTCCAGGAAAAGGTTGCTACGATATACTGGCTGGGTGTAACCTCCTTAGATTTAGAAAGGTTTAGCGAGCGTTGAGCCGCAGTGCCATGAATACAATGAACTAGTATATACCATGAACTCGAGGTGGTTAAATAAAGGTGGGAAGTAGGTACGAAGCGCAAGCCGTAAGAAAGTAAAAGCCGAATTCTCCTGTGTCTTATTTCCCATTAGCAGCCATTGGCGTGTACATTGAGCACTATCTGACAGGAAAAGGTTGCCACGTTATACTCGATGGGCGTAACCTACTTGGTTTTAGAAAGGTTTAGCGAGCGTTGGGCTGCAGTGCCACGAATACAGTGAACTGGTATATACAATGAACTCGAGGTGGTTAAAGGTGGGAAGTAGAATCGAAGCACAAGCCGTAAGAAAGTGTGCGTGTGTCACCTCTCGTTTAGTCCTTGGAATCTCCGCTGCATGGCGGAGGAAGAGGAGAAGGAAGGGAAGAAAGGAAAGGCAGGGAGGTCAACCCGACGCACGTCCGGTTTGCTACCCTGCACTGGGGGAAGGGGTGAGGGGATTAAAGGAGAAGAGAGAGAGAAGTAAAGGGCAACGTTTGTGTAGATGTGACCTTGTCCATTGCACGCTTATAAGCGGTCGCGTAGTCCGGTCGTCTTTAGAAAACTTAGCAATGCCCGCGTCGCTTTGCTGGCCAGCGACGCGTACAGCCATGAGCCAAGTATCGTCTCTTCGGAAAAAGGCCTACTGTCTAGTGTCTCTAACGTTTCGCGTAGCAAGCTTCGTTCGCTCGCAAAACGTTCACATGAACACAGTAGATGTTCTATTGACTCGTCAGTGTCGCACGATTCACATCGGGAGCTATCCACCATTCCTATGCGAAAGGAGTACGCCTTTGTAAAAGCTACTCCTAACCACAGGCGGCACAGTAAAGTTGCATCCTGGCGGGAGAGGTGCGATAGAACTTGAAGCTTTCTCGATGGGTTCACTTTGTGTAGGCGGCGGTTCCTGACACTGGGGTCACTCAGCCAAGTTTCCGACATGGTGTCAGCGAACGAGTGAAGGCCCCACGCTGCGTCGGTTCTCGACAATGGAATTGGGGTAGTCTGGGCGTCCGCGTGGGTGGATCGGGCAGCATTATTAGCAAGGTTATTACCGACAATACCACAATGTCCCGGTGACCACTGGAACACCAAGTCATGTCCTTTCGATAAATCTTCATGAATCACTTCTCTTATTTCATTCACTTGTTGTTGATGCTCCCTCTGTCGTAAAGCTGATTGCAAGCTCTGAAGGGATGCCTTGGAGTCGCAGAACACAGCCCATTTTTGAGGTCGGGATTCCGCGATATAAAGTATAGCAGCACGCAAGGCGGCAAGCTCTGCTGCTGTGGATGTTGTCCTATGCGACAGTTTGAGCTTTATAGTGACCTGGTACGCCGGGATGACAACAGCACCTGTGGAGCTGTCAGCCGACACCAATCCATCGGTGTAAATGTGGGTCCTCTGGCCGTATTTTTCGTTGAGTAGCGACAATGTCACCTGTCGTAGGACCACTGTTGAATGATGGCTCTTGTTCGTTATTCCCGGAATAGTGAGGCACACCTGTGGTTGTTGTAGGCACCACGGGGGTGGCGCTTGTCTTGTTGCTGGAGTGAAGCCAAAAGGAAGGCATTTTCTATGGGCAGAAATAATCTTTGAAAACATCACGTGTGGTCTTTGAAGTAGCAACACTGCAACATGGGGACCAGGAACTCGGCAGAGGTGTCTTATGTGGGCTCTCAAATTGTCAGTGGTGATGTATATTTGAATTGGATGCTCTCTTGCGATCATAATTGCCCTGTAGGTTGAGGTGCATCGCGGCAATCCTAAGCACACGTGTAGTGCTTGTCCTTGCAGACTTTCGAGAGTGCGGATGTTCGTCTTGCACGTACTTGTCAGTAACGGCAAGCTGTAGCGCGAAAATTCCAGAAACAGTGCCCTGTATAGCTGCATCATTGACCTTATCGATGCGCCCCAAGATTTTCCGCAGAGGAACCGCATTATATGGACGATGGAAGTTAGCCTTCTCTTCAGGTAATTGCAGTGGGCACTCCACGAAAAGTCCTTGTCAATAATCACACCTAGGAAGCGATGGTTCTTCTGGTATGGAATATTTTGTCCATTGATGGTAACGGGTTATTGTGTCATGGCTCTGCGAGTAAACGCAACCAATGCACATTTCTCCGTTGAGACGGAAATACCTTGCTTGCAGAGATATGAGCATGTCAGGGTGGCAGCCTGCTGGGCTCTTGCACGTACTTGTAGACGAGTTACAGCCGAAGTCCATAGACAAATATCGTCAGCATATATGGATATGAGGATGCTACTTGGCAAAATTTCACGAAGTCCTACCATCATGAGGTTAAATAAAGTGGGACTTAATACGTCGCCCTGAGGGACGCCACGGAAGGTATAGTATTTGGTGGTAGGTCCATCTGAGGTTTGTACAAAAAAGAACCTTCTCGTCAAATAATCCTGGATCCATTGGAACATCCGACCACCGATTCCAACAGCTTCCAACGAGTCTAGGATGGCTTTATGTGTTACGTTGTCATAAGCCCCTTTGACGTCGAGGAAGAGTGCCAGTGGTATGCGCTTGAGGCTACTCTGTTGCTGGATAAATGTTGTGAGATCAATCACGTTGTCAAGAGATGACCTACCTCTCCGAAAACCCGTCGTGCAGTTTGGGTATACGTTGTAGCGCTCGAGGTACCATTCTAGGCGTGTAAGTATCATGGTTTCCATGAATTTTCCTGCGCAACTTGCGAGGGCAACAGGGCGAAATGATGTCATATCAAATGGTGACTTTCCTGCTTTGAGTAGTGGCACAAGTCGACTTATCTTCCAATCCTGGGGAACATTCCCCGCCAGCCATGAGTGGTTGTAATAGCTTTACAACTGTCCCCTTGCCTCCTGTTGAAGGTTGGCTAGAGTGGCGTAGGTGATGCCATCGGGTCCTGGTGAAGATGATCGTCGGGAAGCCGCCAAAGATGCGTCAAGTTCTTCTATAGTGAAAAGATTGTCCATTTTGTAGATGCGGGGTTCAGGGATAACACTCCTAATGGTGCCAGCGCACAAGGCGGACACACCAGCGATTCGCGTACAAAACTCATTTGCCACTTCAAGTTGGGTGTGGCGTGAATGTAGGGCTAAAGCCATGAAAGGATGTCTTTGTTGGGGAGTCGAGCGCAGGCCACGATTAGTGCTCCAGATGCGTGACAACAGCTTTCGGGGATCCAATGATTCGCTGCATGGTGGTGCTTCTATATGGGGAATATATGATGAAAAGATGCAAGATGCTGGTAATTGGAGTTTTGAATAGATGGACGAACGGACACACAGACAGCTGCATGGATGGACGCATGAACGAACGCAGGGGCAGATGCATGGACGAACGCAGGGACGGACGCGCGAACAGACGCACGCACGGACGGGTGGATGGACGCATGGATGGTCACACAGACGGACGCATGGGCGGACGGAAGCAAGAACGAATGGACGGACGAATTCTTCGCCCCACTCTCCATCATTCACTCCGTGAATATGCTGCCAACTTTTTTCTTCTTTTTTTTTCTTCGAATGCGCGGCTCTCTCAGTGTGATTGCGTGGGCATGCGTGGACAAGATGCGGCTTCCAGCGGCGAACTCTGTAATCAGCAAGCGCGCCATGTTCAAATCAGCCAATAGCTCACAGATGGATCGTTGACGTGTGATCTTTAGGTATATAATGTGATTTGTCAAAAGAAGAGAAAGCAATTTTGGCTGACTTTGATAATTTACTGTGAATTCCAGGCCGCGTGCTGTGCTATAATATTTGGCTCGCGTGTTTTCTGGAGTAGGGAGCCTTAATGTGCGCGCGTCTCTGTGAGACGCGCGCACTTGAAGGCTTCCTAGTCGGGTGCCTCTACTACCGCTCGGCAGCGTTTTCTGACCATGCTCAAATAGTTTTGCAAGGTCCCTTTAAGGAAATAGTGTTCTATAGCACCACAGGCCTTGGAAGCCGGACACAATGGCATCGCGGAGAGTCTGATCTTGTGAAGTCATGCTGCTGTACTTGCTGATCCTGCCCGGATGTGATGTAGCAATAAGGCCTCTTCCCTAGATAGGTTTAGAAAAAGTAGTTAATGATTAAGAGCACTAGGTGCTCTACTATGGGAGAGCGTGTGCCGCCCCTGAACTCAAGTCCCTTGTGCGTTTAGAAAAAATGTTTAACGATTTCGAGTACTTCGTAATCAACTATGGGAGAGCACTGAGCCGTCGCGCTAAAAGAATGAAACTCACATATGGGAGCACCATGATGTGTTTAGAAAAAATGGTTAACGATTTCAAGTACTTAGTACTCGACTATGGGAGAGCCTAAAGCCGTCCCGTGGTAAACTGAACGACAGAGGAATAGTACAAAACCTTGATACCCCTTTTATCACGCATGAATGTTGTGGTGTGAATGATAATGATTATAGAGGCTTCTTGAGAGCTTTTCGTAAAACCTGTTGATTGTCTCTAGGAGCCTTCTTCGTTGTGTGTAAGTTTCAAAGCACTTCGGGCAAGTCTGTCCACCGCCTCATAACATACTATACCCACATGAGATGAAATCCATTGAAACTTTATATGAGAGCAACGTCTTTCAGGTCGTCAATAATTAGCAGAGAACTTTGAGTGCACTGTCCCAAAACAAACTAAATCTTTAGCCGCTGCAGAGTGGGCTTACCGAAGTAGCGCGACCCTAGAAAACGTCAGCTTCTTATGAAGGCTGCCTGAATTTCCACACTTTCACATGCTGTACACGAAACAACGCAATAGAGTCGCGCTGCCCACAGCCCCTTTAGGGATGGGATCACAAACGCTGCAGTGCTTGCTCCGCGCTATATGTCGACCGATCAGTCTGTGAAAACATTCACATGGTCGGTGTACTTTTCTTCAATGTATTCAAGCACCGACAAACGTACCAACGTGTTGCATGTACAAACCTATTTCAGTTTTTGTGCCTGCATCTAGCCATTTGAGAATAGAATTGTGTCGTAATATAGCTGAAATAACTAATCACAAAATATTCAAAGACGCTTTAAAGGAGGCGTTCAAAAAGTTGAAATAATAAAGTCTTTAAGCGCAAAATATTCTTCACACAAATTTTTTCTGCTTGCCATATTGTTATTATGCCTACATATGTAGTCACATGATATAAGTTTATTTTTGTATAACGAATAGAATCCCCAACGATGATGTATACGTTCATCTGTGTACCTGTGGCATTTTTTATTACTCTTCATCATTTTCTTTTTACTTACCTGTTTTTACTTCTAATACACGTTTTCGCTGATCATATGAGTTATTACAACCCTCTATGTAATGTCCAAGTTAGACCGTTAGGATAAATGAATGAAAAATGAAATGAAAAGAGTCATTTTTCTTTCAGAAAGTCACGAGCAACTGCTCGTGCACCGACGGAAGGAATGCAGGGAGCAAGCGATATTGTGCGGTATGAAAATGGGCTGATTACATCACCATATGCTTGTCATTTACCTGGAGGGTTGCCCTATTGAGAAATAAGCACATTACGTGAAGCTTTGCCCTGTTTATCTGGAACCTTAGAGTGGGCTTTATTCCAGGTCACACTTAGACTACCAAAAGAGTGATCTCTAGCCATTGTTCTTCGAAGTTAACTGTACTGCTTTTCGTCGCCATATGCTTTGAAACGAGACATCTGCAGATCACAAGAATTTTTTAAAAATGTTTCCTACCACTAACAATTTTTAAATGCTATAGATATTCAGGGACGAGACGGCATGTTATATAAAAGACTTATCAAAACTTGCTTGTGAGAAACGAATAGTTTTGTATATGTAACACACGTATTCCACAGAGACGGCTTCGCTAAGAAACACCACTGTTAATAAAAAAGAGTAGATAAATCCTTGCATCAGGCCTTGAAGCATGCAAAGCATCCTATTCGAGCCCACTTGTGCATTTTAGCGGGGGTTGCGAAGAAAGACGCTAAAGTTGAAAGGTGTTCGTCAACGTTGATTACAACAATTGGAATTGTTAGGGTTGTTTAACGCCTAAAATTTCTTAAGATGCATCATTGTCTGTAATAGAGCACAACATAGAGCATGCGGTAATACTTTCGACAGCTCTCAGAAGGCCACTCTCACATCGTTGACTAATCCGATAGTCAAAGAGAGCTCTCTGACTATCATAATGCGAAAAGGACTGTTGACAGGACATTGCTCTCACGAAGCGTATAGCACATTTCGCTGTAGGAACAGTTGGATGTTATTTCCGATTGATGCGATGAGAAAAATGGAGAACAGAAACAAAAACAAACAAGGAAGAGAAAAAAGAGGACTTGACACAGTTGGTTTGGTTACATGAAATATTAGTAGGCGAAAATTAGGGTGCATAGTTTACGATCAGTTTTTATTACTCACGTCGTCTATACAGAGTGTTTCAATAAATGTATCCAACATTCTTTGAAAAATACCAGAAAGGAGGTATTTGCGTGCTACTGTTGGTGTTGCTTTTTCTGTGGCAGAAGGCACCTTCCGAAGCACACGAACATAAATGAGGGCAGTGTTTATAAAATTAACAAAATTAACTTGTTGACTAGTGTTGATAGCCGGTCGAGTCAAACGGGTGAATTCAAGCCCTTGCTACGAATAGTTCATAGCCACTTCAAATTTTGGAAAAGCAGTCACTGGTAATCACCGTGGAGTGAGGAAATGAGCCTAATTTAGCTGAAGAAACCAAAACCGGCGCACCAAACTGCGCACCTATGATTCGCTTCGAGAACGCCCTCAGTGACGATGCACTTTTCCTCACCGTTATCAACCGTCAATTCAGACACTTTGCTTCGAGGCTGCTTATCGACGCTCGCTTATTCTTCTCTCCCGATGCGAGGAAAACAGTACCGTCATAGAGTGTGTTACTGAAGTGAATGGTATATGTGCTGCGTGGTGTGTCGGTTTCAGTTTCGTCAGCCAAATTGGCCGAATTGCATCGCCCTGCGGTTATTACCAGTGGCCGCTTTCCGAAAATTTCAAAGCGGCTATGGACTATTCAAAGGAAGGACCTGGATTCGCCTATTCGAGTCAACCGGCTATTAAAAGGCGCTTGTGTTATTTCTATATTCACTGAAATAATTGATGTTCGTACCCATCCGAAGATGGCTTCTGCCACTGGAAGGGAATGCCGGAAATCGCACGCAGGTACCTTCTTACTGTTATTTTTAAAGAATACTGAACGAATTTCTCTAAACATCCTGTATATTATAGAGCACATTCCGTAGCAAGTTATCATTTGTTTTTATGTAAAGATAAACACACAGAAAAGCCCACACGTTTTTAACACTAATAAAATTCTGAACTGAGCGCCATCAAACATTCTGCACTAAGTTCATTGACGAATTTTGAACAAATATTGTAGAAAACACTTAGTCACTTGAAATGTCTCAAACGGTACAGAACAGCAGAAAGTGCTAGAATGTATAGAAAATGGCGGAAATACACAATGACACGGCTTCACTAAACGGAGAACAACCTATTTAAGATACAAAATGTTAAACAAGAGTGTGAAATGTGCAAAGTGCGAAATCTCTATTTACAAACGGACGGTGGAAAACCTCTTGTTATCATTAAGTCGTTTTTGCCGATGCCTGCAGGTCGCAATGCATGGAGCGCCCGCTAGCTTGATATTTAAATATATGCTCATTTTATCAAATCGTAAGCGGTACTACAATAACGAAGCTAGTCAGTGGTTCCTACTTATCTATACCCTGATATCTTCCGTCGATAGCTCAGTTGGTAGAACGGTGGACTGTAGATCTATACCCTGATGTGTACCATACTAATCAACGGGATAATGAAAGCACCGTAATCCTGCGTAAGACCTCGTGATAAAGAGCGTGATACAAAAAAATTGATCCTCGTACAACTGAGAAAGAGTATCAAGAGTTATCAATCAATCAATTTTTGTTTTCAACATTTTTTTACAATTGGATGGGGAATTCAAGCGACCAGCTGTACCGAACAGCTTGAAAGTACCTAAAAGTCCTTTATGGCAGCTTTATAGACAAAGTACAACAAAATAAAGTATGTAAGTGTACATGATTGTAATAATAAACAATAAAATATAGAAAAGGACTTTGTGTATAACAGTGGTTATTTGGTAGTTATTGAAAAGCAAACAAAACAGTAAAACAACACAACATATTATCATAATCAAAAGTAGAAATAAATACTACAAATAAATCAAGAAAGGCAGTCATACTTCAGCAATTCTTTAGCAGGTCTACGCACTTGTTCTCACACTTAGGTATCACGGATCATTGGAAAACAAATAGGTACAGAATAAGCAAATTGGAATAAGCACGGAAGAAGAAAACACCGACAATGCAGGTTGTCGCACCAACAGTTTCATCTGAAAAAAAAAAAATGTTGGAATATTACTTTATGGGGATGTTTTCTATGTGCAGCACATCATCACTTACACGAAAGACGAAAACGCAGTGAACGTTACTCTAGGATACTGCAATGATAAAGGACACTGCAGCATCAAGGACATAGAAGCGTATTGGGAAGTGGACGTAAGATTACCAGAGGTAGCAGGTAGGAACCAACCTAAATACTTAAAAAAATAACTTCATATTTTTTTATTAGGAGTGTGCATACAATGAAGAGTAAATAATCAGTAAATAATGCGATATTACTCTATTCGTCGGATTACAGAATGATTATATGTTCTGCAGTTTGGTGTCTCTCGCTGTATATGCACTTTTTGAGGCCCAAATTGGAATCTCTGTGATGATTTAGATTAAAGTCTTACCTTTTTTACAGAGACACTTAAAGCCTACCCCCGACCAACGTGTATTGCCCCAAGCATTAACGTGTCGCCTGAGGTGAGCTTAAAGTCAGACTTTTTTTTTTGTGAGATGGTGGTGAACATTTCACTCCTCTATGTGTGCAATTATGGATCACCGGTTGTGAGGCATAGCTCGGAGATAGCCTTCGTAATCGCAAACACGTGTTTACTTCTCAAAAATGTCCAGATATGCTTTTAAGTGTCCACTTCTTGCCGATACTGCGTAGCGATATCGCAACAGTCCTAATTGTTCAATGGCTTTCAACAAACGCACATAAATGACAAGGGGAGGTGCACATAGAGAGGGGGAGGGGGCTCATTATCCACCCCACGAGTGTTTTGAAGACGCAACTGCTACGTAGCCTCCGCAGTCACCTCTGAGGAAGGAACCAAGTCGGTTTCGAATCGTCGGGTTTCTTCAAAACGTTTAATTATAGTCTAAATCATCTCCCAAAGGACATTCGATAAGTGCACATTTATGTTCACATTTATGTGCACATATATAATGTCCTGTGACTTACCTCATTAGGTAGTCATGTTGTCGTGATTCCTTCCTTTTGCCTAAACCAATAGCTCACGAGTCCTGCACCGTATGGTAAACTGCGAGCTCTGAAAGCCGCCAAATCAAATGAATTAGAGCACACACCCCTGCAGGACGTCTATATATATATATATAAAAGCAATTAGGCATGGCTGCTGAGTTGGCTGTTTTATGTGAGTCCGCCTCACTGGAAAAGTGGCTAGTGTGCTCGGCTGCTAACCTTGAGGTCACGGGTTCGATACCGGCCGTCGCGTTCGCATTTCGATGAAGGTGAAATGGTAGAGGCCTCTGTACAGTTACAATGTCAGTGCATGAACACCAGAAATTCAAAATTTCCAGAGCCCTACTTAAGAGTCTCTCATATTTATATCGTGGTTTTGGGGCGTAAAACTTTACACATTGTCAATATTGCTGTTAATATGTTTCATGTGACAGAGTAACAGAAAAGCAAATTTAGTTGCGATTCTCGTCACCGGAAAGGCAACACGCCGGGTAGACGAAACCAACGCATCACTATACATCTGCATCAAATGTTATCAATAACAACAATAACTGTAGGTTGCAGAAGCGAAACCGATCTTGCCAGATTCGCATTCGTCGTTGTCGCAGAAATATTTATCCATGACTGTTCGAGACATGACAAAGTTGATGAAAGTGCCCACTATGGCCGTATAGCTCGATGTACTCGTGGGATGCAAGGAGGTGAAATGGTAGTCTAGAGTGCGGGAAAGACAAATGTAAGACCTGAAACCATCAGCATGGATGTATGAGGCAGTGGATAATCTAAAGAAAGCTGACTGTAGCAAAAGAAAAACACCTTTGTAGAAAGTGACGGGCTCGAGTAGTGTATTGAGCTCAAATTGGACTAAAAAAATTAAAAGCGCTTGCAGGATGTACATCATGATAATCTCTGCATTAATTCTCTGAACAAATGAAGCATGAAATGTATTAGTGTGTGGCTTGGTAACACTTGCCCGACTTTCAGTGGATGCTGTAAGAACTCATAAGGATAGATTGCGGTAAACTTTTAAGTGCCATGCAAAAACGAACTGCACCCGTTTATTTCTGAAAGCATATATGCGTCTGTGTTTTCGTGTTTATTCATAGCTTACCGCAGCGGCTGGTTGCGAGTATTACTGTTATAAAGGGCATAACAAGGACATCGATGACGGACGACCATGCGTGGTGAGTATTGTAATGGCATAGGGAATGAAATTCTTTTCTGTCACGATTGTTTATGAAAGTACTGAACTACACTACGCTATAACAGAAAAGCAGTGTTAATGAGGCGATTGTTAGTGACATCAACGGGCTAATAAACCCAGTTATGTATGCACTAAGAACTCGGGGCACACTTGGCTAATAATTTTGGGGTACTTGTCGCAGAGTTACAAGCTGATTTCTTCAGTTCATTTCCAAAGCATTGAAGTCTTTGAATGTGAAGGTAGCCTTTGCTTCTTCACGTCTTCATTTCAACGAGCGAGTATATGGAGTCATATTAGAGCTTGGCTGTCATTGTCAAGTGACAAATTTTCAGTCTCTTTATTTTTTGGTTAGTTGGTGCTGGCTTCTAGCTATTCATCGTCTTTTTTCATCGTAAGTCTTCTCAGATTAAAATACGACAGCTTCGGGCTTCGGGCGACAGCTTCGGGCACGCTCTTTTTGTTTGTACCATCTTCAAGTTGTGTGGTGTTAGTGTAACTTCCACTCCCATCTTTCTTCTTTTTAGCCGTAAGTTTTATAGAGACACAGCGTAGTGATCATGAACAATTATTCGCAAGTGCACATACCAATCGTTTTACTGAAACGTCGGGACTGTAAAAACAATAAGTGAAAGAATAAGACATGAATGGAAAATTTTGCCTATGCTTGCAGATGGAGTGGTACTCGGCAAGCGTAACTGGGGAGCCAGTAGTGACCCTTACTGGGACTTGCATCCAAGGAATATGCCACCATTCTGGTATCGGGTCTCTGCGCTTTGTCAAGCATTCGTAGCGTGATATAGTTGCTTTGTGAGGTATTCACTCTTCCATCACGCACTTTCTTCTCTGCAGCATCGACCTGGCATACCATCGACGGCTTGTGTCATGACAGCGAGCGCTTCAGCAAGTACGGCGTAAGGAAGTCACATTACACTTGACTCGTAGAAGTTCAAGGAATCGCTTAGACACTTTTACAAGCAATGATCGAGTGACGAAACGATGATAGTGGAGAGTCTCAGGAATAGCTCACCACAAAGCTATACACAGTATTTCAAATCTGGACGGGATCCAGGCATTTGTTGCAGAGATCCGAGCACTTTTGTTCCTTCATTTATCCGGACGATTGCGCAGGAGCTTGCACGGAAGTGGATGACACGCGTAAGGCTACATAAGCGCGGTTCATGACTTCGTGAATTTTTTTCGCGTTCTTTTTTTCGTTATTTAACGCGTTTAAATAGTTTCGGTGTAACCAGAAGCGCGGCGCTGGCATTGGCGGCTGCAGCTCGTGAAGCAATATAGTTCTGCAAAAATCTGGTGATTGCGTCGGGAAGCATCGTAAAAACTGGGCTCACTGGGAAACAAGTATTCCATTCAGGTTCTAATATTTCAAATTAAATGAGTGGAATACCCCACGTGCCACCTTAAGCATAAGTTACGTTTTCGGTGTTTCTAAATTAGGAAGTACGTATTTTCATTTACTGAACTCTAAAAATACCACATGCCTATTAGCGATGGTCATTTCGCGGCACTAAATAAAATACCGATGACGGGGTTCTTCCCTCATTGACGTATACGTGGTCCAAAACTAATTTTAACTGGCGGGCAGAGGTAGTGTAAATTATTCCCACAAATGCCTGTGCAGTGAAGTAGCTCGGAGCCGGGGAATAGAGAAGGGGGAGGCAAACTGTTTAAACACAATGATACTGTGTTTGACATTGTTGCCATGTGAAAGCTGTTCATTTCAGTATGCTACATGGGTCGTTTCTGAAGGGGATTCGGCTTGTAACGGCGTTCGCTTGTACTATTTTGTATCTATTCATTGTTACGTTATTACGCACGGCTTATACAACGAAGAATTAGGAGACGGGGAGCCATGCGAACAAAAGCGAAATCTAACGTCAGGATACGAACATGTTGATCTCTGTAACTACAATCTGTATGTTCATTATAAAACACATAGTTTTGCTTAACGGTTATGCTTCGACAAACGGCGACCGACTGGGGAGAAGGGGCTTATGAAAAAAATGCATAAAATCAGTTATGTTCTTCCAACTCATGAACATACTTAATAAGAAAATAAGAAAAAATATTGCAAGACGAAGGGCATAGAGATTCCTACATTAATACTTAGAGGAGAATATGGCGCTAGTGTCAACGTTGGCTCTTTCAGCGGCGTTTGTACCCCAATGTGAATTAGGGGAAGCAAAGGCTTCAAATCTGCTTCTGATGAACCACGTTCTTAATATTCGCAACGCTTGTTTGCTGAGTGTAAAACAAAGTGATATGAAGCTATGTCTAACTGAAGCTTGCTTCCTTTTTTTGCACGCAAACTTTAATTCAAAAGGTTTGTGTGACTAGGTGGTAGAAGTGAAACCGGCACAAATTTAACCACCAGAGTATGCAATGCTCTGCCATTGCGATCCAGATTAAACATCAAGAAGAAATTAATGGTAAACATCAAGATGAAATGAATTATTGTTTACAACGCTTAAACACAAAAAATTGTTTTGCCCCCGAGAACATGCAATATCTATTTATGGAAATAACAGTTCAATATTAAGTGAGGAACACTTAACGTTTCGTCTGCTGGGATGCCAGGTGCGTCTGTTCAAGTGGTCTGCCCCAACGCACCTCTTATTTTGTTGTGAAGTCGAGTCAGAAGAGCGTAATGGTGTGTCTACTTCGCGTTGCCGTCGTTTTGCAGTTTATTTCAACGAGTTTTGGCAAGACGCACTGACAACAAACGTGAACTCGAATGTAATACTCTGCCCTGGCATGGGACGTTACATTTATGCGGAGCGGTGAGTGAACGACGCTTTGCTCAAACTGTTAAACACAACTCCAGCGTTGCAGTAAATCGAGAGGTCTAGCAGTTTTCAGCTTCTTTGAACAACAAAGGCGCAGCTTCAGTCCTTTGCACCCACCCCACTACCCACTTTACGCGAGAAATGGAACTGAAACTGTAGGAAAAAGTCAGTACACAGTTCACTGGCTAACGCGATCCAATCCGAAGCCTGTACTTCCCACAATTTTCGTGAGGGCACACGATCACAGTGCCAGATGTCTCTCTAGGTACTATTGTATGAAACTCTATGACGAAGGCAGTCATGTTGAGAACCCCCCTCTACGCAGTGGCTCTCTCCGGTTACGAAGTTAGCCGAGAGGGCCGTGAATAATCTTGGCGTATTTTAGGGGGGAAGCTCCTTAAGGCATGGGTCTGTCCATCCCTTGTATGTATGTATGTATGTATGTATGTATGTATGTATGTATGTATGTATGTATGTATGTATGTATGTATGTATGTATGTATGTATGTATGTATGTATGTATGTATGTATGTATGTATGTATGTATGTATGTATGTATGTATGTATGTATGTATGTATGTATGTAGTAAGCAACCACCGGTGGCACATACCCGCTCTAGAACGAGTATGTGCCACAGGGGATGCGAGATGGGAGATGGCGGTACTTCGAGTGTTCACTAGATGAAGGCACGGATGGACGGCCAGACAGACTAGCAGACGGATGGATAGACGAGCGGACGTAAGGAAGGACGCACGAACAGAAGACAGATGAATGAACGGACTCACGGACGGACGCATGGAGAGATGGATGGACACATGGATTGACGCACGGATGGTCGCGTGGATGGACGGAAGCAAGAACGAATGGATGGACGGAGGCACGGACGGGCTGACGGACGCTTCGCCCCACTCATCATGATTCACTTTGGGGATATGCTGTGATTTTTTTAAGTTAAGCTGCAGATATTTGCTCTGCACAGAGCAGTAATATTTTGCTCACATGTTCTCAAAAGCAGTAACAACATATCGGAAACGTTTTCTGCCTATGCTCAAATGTCTTGAAGTACACCTTTAGGTGTTATGAATAGTTTGAAAACGGGATATGCTTATGCTTATTGAAAACATGGCTTCCGAAAAACATGGGCACATTAGTGATTGTACCTTTCGTTACATTATATAACCTATAACGTATTCAAGATAAATTTTTTCCTTATGTATATTTTATTGCGACTGCACTTATATACACACTCAACGCGGGTATTCGCCACCTCAGTTAATTTCCAAATAAACCCTAAGTACGAGTGGAATGAGCGGTCCGCGCACCTTATGGTACGGATGCCAAATCAGGTGTGCGAGTTTAAACCCACGAGCACATGCTCTGAGCCTGGCTGCACACTACTGCCGCTTAAAGCAAGCGACCATGCGCTATAGGGAAGAACAGCTCAGTTCCGCTCTGTTCTGTCACGGACCGCACACTGCTGTCCTCACAGCCCAACTGACACGCAGAACAGGCAGCCGTAGCGAGAAGGCCGTTTGCCGTTGTGCCTATGCTGCAACTAGCGCGCGGATTTTAGGAAGTGAATCGGTCCGTAAGTGGAATTAAACGAGGGACTAAACTGGCCATAGTAAGAAGCTCTTTGCACACGTAAAGACAAGCTCATGATTCGTTTACTTGTCTGTCTTCCGCATTGCTTTAGGAGCTTGCTCCTTTCGCTTGTGGCTTGTCGTAGGTCGGCGGGTGGCGTGTACACCAGTGTTGCCTGTACACTTCTGCGGTCGCGCTCAAAGTCGCCTTTCCGGTGATTCTAACAGTGCTAGCTATGTGGGGCACCGCAACTCAAAGCGTCGCTTTTTGATGGTCCCCGCACTCACCTCCTCGAAGTTGATTCGAAACAAAGGTAAGTGAAGAGAAAAGTGTGGCGCCAAAACTGTCCCTCTCTCAGGAGGTCACCTCAACAACATCACACGATGAATGCGAAGTGGTGCAGAGAAAGGAATGTGAAAGAGAGAGGAAAACAAGAGGGTGTCAGTAGTGTTTGGTCTGGCCACACGCGAACACTCACCGCCTTCGAGCCGGAAGGAAAGAAAAAAAAAACGCCAAGCAGGCTGGCAGGACGAGAATTGTCGCTTCAAAGGCACGGCCACACGTGACAACTTCCTACGATGAGTGTTATGTACGAGTACCGATATCCTCCCTAGACCCCTTACCTGCCTGCTTTAAACCTCGTTTAAGAACGCCTCATAGCTCCCCTGCTGACATACATGAGCGTTAGGCACTGGACTCGCACTAGTGGCAGTAAGGCATAAAGGGGCAAGTGATTGAAGTGCCGATTGACGTGGCCAACACTGGGTAGTGCCGACCGTGAAGCGTGCCCGACAACGCCGTCTTCGACGTACAGAGCATGCAACTACTCTTAACAAACTGGGGACTCGCTTGCTGGATTCCGTGTCGACCAGTTGTGCCCTCGCGATCTCCGATGACAGCACAGTTCTGGCCGACTGGGTTGGTCTTACGCCACCTCCTGTCGCCGGTCCCCTACGACGACGACCACGTAGCTCTGACCGACTGGATTAGCCCTACGCCATCCTGTTTTCTCCTGTTGCTGACAAGAGCTCTCGCGAGCCAGTGGTGCCCCATCCTCGGACTCCTGTGACCGTGTTTAATCTCTCTCTCTCTCTCTCTCTCTCTCTATATATATATATATATATATATATATATATGTGTATATGTATATATATATATATATATATATATATATATATATATATATATGTATATATATATATATATATATATATATATATATATATATATATTTATATATATATACCTTTACTCCTATTCTTTTAATCTCTCCTTACCCCCATTCCTTGTAAGCTACTGTTGAGGTGTCGCACCAGATGCAGACAATTACGGGGCTCACTTTTCTCTTCTTTTCCCTTTTATAACCACAATCTCTTAACAGACTTGCTTACAGAAATGGTCTCGCAAAGAAACGTCCCGTGAACCTCCGAGGAACCTCCTCAAGCATCAATAACTTTGCCGGTATGGAGGTGATTTTTTTCCCTCCCGCCAATTTTTCCCGTGTACACGCTATAGCACGCGAAAGAGGGAAATAGTTCCAGGTTAGCAGTGGTTGCGCCAAGTGCTATACATCATGTTCTCGACCTAGCTCGTAACAATAAAAGTTTATTCTGCGTTAACCTTGGCAAATGTGAACTATTTTCTTTTTTTTTCCGTAGCATATCGTGGAAAGCTGCAAGTATAAGTGCCCGGACCTCACTAAACGAGATCGCCCGTACGGACTTACGTGCTTGGTAAGTTCATCTGTTGGTGAATCTACTACTGAGGTAGACGCCTCTATTTCAATGTTTAACCCTTCAAGCTCACTGTTCGTTACAGATACGCAAGACACCAATCACGAAAAGAAACGAAGTTGGTATTTGTAAGAAAGGCACCTGTACACGGATTCGTAAGTGTGCCAACCATATTGTTGTTGATTTTGGCACGCATTAATTGAAAGTAAAGCTTACTAATTATAAATTAAAATGAACAAACGCAAGACACAAAATTCATTGTCATCTGCTGCGCGGAATTACTTGAATATTATTGTTCTGAGATTACCTTTTGCTAGCTCAGACCATGGCGTCATTGGTATGACCTATAAAAATATTTATAAACCATGGCACAAGAGATCATGCACACAAAAGTAAATTTAAATGGTGCTGCTCTGCTTAACCACGCATTTGTGTAATTCGGACGGTAGATACCTGGTAGATCACTCATTATTAAAGAATATTATGTAACCACCTATTAGTAATCCTACAACTCAGACAATACTAAGCGCACACTAGTGATGGACCTATTTGAACATACTGCTGATGGCAAGCAAAAGTCCCTCAAATATAAGAAGCTAAAATTGTGAAAATTGTCTACAGTTCTGACGAATTAGGTTTGATGTAACTAATCCTACGTGTGATTCCATAACAGGTGAGGATGATCCGTGTGCAATGAAGATCTATAATGAGAAAACAGTGCCGGTAAGGGCGACTATTTCAGATACTAGCAATACTTTGAGACGATTTATTTGACATTATTTTTTTTGAGGAGGTCACTTCCCTGTATACTGTAACTATTGATTTACTTTTCCTACGAGCTAGAGGAACCGCACTGTGGTCAAATTTTTTTAGAATGCTTAAAGCTGATTCAAGTCGTGTTCTCGATCAGTGAAATATTTTTGTCTTTATAGCCCCGAGTATCCAAAAGTTGCCTCTGTCGTGGTGAGCCAGTGGCCAATGGAACTCTGTGTGCGGTAAGTTTTCTGTCTTCAAGTACGCTACGAAGTTATGAGCAACAGGTGGGTTCTGCTGCATTAAAGGAACAAAAAACAGAAAAGCGCGATGGCACAAGCTGCCCGCGATGTCGTCTTTACCTTTCTTTTGTCGCCGTGAGTTATGACAGTTTTTGACGTCACAGTGAAGGCTAGGGAATTTAGCATGTGCTAAGAAATTGCTGCCGATACCGAATAAGTAATGGCAAGGGGGATTTAGTATAGGAATAGTTTACTCTTCCAATTTCTACCATTTAAAACACAAACAGTTGTCAAGGAATGAGCTTTAATTGTGGCTGCTGTTGCATTACGAGATACACGAGCACTGTGGACATCGCCCACATGAATTTGTGCAGTTATAAAAAGCTATTGAAAAGCATAGAGTGCTGAAAAGCTCTAAGTCATGCCGTTGTAGTATAGTGGGCATTGACCAATAAGAAAGACCCCGATGAAGAATTAATAACAAAGAAGGTAAAGAGGAATCAGGTCGAAAGTGGAGATTAGTCACGTAGTGTAAAACTCCTGCAAGGGTACTTTATTCCTTTATAAAATTTTTGGTGGCACCAGCAATTTTATCATTGGTACGAGAACCAATTTGTAAGGCTTAGGTATGTAATTGACGTTATGATGATCCATTATTGATCATGGCATGCCAATACCAGTGCATTTGGCTACATTAAAAATGCTGCCAAAGGTACTGTTCCTTCATTTTCATTACAGCGTAAATTGTGTAGTTACAGGCCAACTTTTGCTTCCAGTGTGTCTGTTGCTCTAGTGCAGAGAATTTGTTTTGCATTGCGTGACTGAAAGGAAATTATCCAACGTATATAACTGCATTATGAGAACTCTGAAGCTGCCGTCCTCAATTCGAAACCCGTAGTTTGCTTTGTGTTCCATACTCTGCTACTGCTACAGTGTACAGCTATTTGTGCCCATAACGGATGAATCAAAACTTTTAAATTAATTGATTAGCGCTCAGTTATGGGTAACCAGGATGACAATTTCTGCTATTAAAGAGAGAGGATTACTGATTGCCTAATTATATGAAAACATCAACAGCATTCGTTACTGCTCACTGCGCTGATACACTTCTTTTCAGTTGGCATACTCGTTTGGTTTTGAAGGTTACATGTTGCAAAGGGTAGGGGCCTGCTTTGGAGGCACATGTCAAGAACGACGTAAGTACGGTTGTATGTAGAAAGAAAAAAATGAAAACAAAACATATCTTTTTACACAAGCTTATAGTTGGAATGATTTGAGTGTTCGATTTACATGAAAGGGCATTGGCTATCTTTTAAGCAGTATTTGTGGGGTCGTTCAATACTAGATAAATAATTGGTACTAAGGAATAGAGTAATGCGCGCAGATTCAATAGTGCGACTTTCTTTGAAGCCCTGTAAGCATGCTTTAAAGCAAAAATCCGTGGTTTTGGATAATTCTGCTCACTAGAAATTTGATCATTTCGAACTTACAGTTAATTCGAGCTGACACCCTTGTCCCGGTAGAAATGTGTCTATTTATATGGGGGGAAATTTCCGGGGGGAATTTCTGGAATTTTCGAATACGTTATCGTCCACGACAGTTAATTCAGACTGGTAGCCCACGGTGTTCGCCCCTCCACGCAGAAGTTGGCCCAGAGTGATCGCAGTATGTCGCGAAGGCAAACTAAAACAAAATATAAAGCTAAGAAACAGCCAAATTTCTCAGCAGATAAAATTTTGGATGCTACTCTGGAGCTCTTGAGCAAGCTACAAACGACGCTCATGGATTCGCCTTCGAGAAGCACAAGCAAATAAACAATTACTGAGCTTTATTGCACCAATAACCTTATCTTGGTACAGGGAGCACGTAGGGGAGACTCCGCTTACCTTCATTAAGGTTGACTGCGTTAACTCTACCATGTAAAAAAGGTGTTTTAGAGTATAAAACCATCATACATTTCGACATTAGGGCTCATTGCTCACCTGCATACATGCAGCATGTAATCAGATAATTTATTTATTCATTTATATATTTATTCATAATACCTCAAAAGTCTCACATGGGACATTACATGAGGGGGGGGGCGAACGAAAAAAAAACTGACGGGTCAGGTTAGGTTGCATGACTTGAAAGATGGTCTTCAATGGCAGCTTTGAATTGAGCAATGTCGGTGATGAGGGTGATATCGAATGGAAGGGCATTCCATTCTCCGGCAGTATGCAGGAAAAATGAACGTTGGCAGGTGGCCGTATGTGCACGTGGTCGATACATAGCATTTTGGTGCGAGTAGTGAGAGGAACGATGTGCAGGAATGATGAATTGGTTTCCTGGCGGCAGCGATTGGAAAAACCTAAAAAAATATTAAATGAGCAGTCTTGCAGCGAGAAGAAAGTGAGGGGAGGCAGAGCTGGGATTTTAGGGCGGATACACTTGACCTGCAAGAATAATCGGAAAGGATGAACCTGGCAGCGCGGTTCTGGACTGATTCGAAGGAATTGTTTATATTAACTTGGTGATTTTCATAAATAGCAGAGGCATATTCTAGTTTGGATTGAATAAACGTTTTATATGCAAGTAGTTCGATGGAAAGGGATGCTCACGATAGGTTGCAGCGTAGATAACCTAATAGACGATTGCAGGAATTAGTTAGTTGGAGAATATAATGGGCCCATGACAGATCACTAGATATATATACTCTTAGGTATTTTAATGTCTTGCATTGGGTTAATGTGTTGTTGTTGAGAGAGTAAGAAGGGGCTACATAATTACGGCGACGATGAAAGGACACGTGGGAGCACTTACTGACGTTGAGGGACATGTACCATTGGTTGCACCACGCCTGGATTTTAAGGAGGTCATCCTAAAGAGAGGAATAATCTATGGAATTTGTTATTGGACAATGCAGAACACAGTCATCTGCAAAAAGGCATATATTAGATGATACATTAACAGGAAGGTCATTAATATATATGAGAGAAAGTAGTGGTGAATAAATTAGTTATGTTCACTGGTAAAAACTTCGGTAACATAATCTAGAAGTTCATCTTTAAAAAACGTGAAGTACCACCTAGTTCACAATAACGAGACCTGAGGCGATCTCTTTCGGTTCTGCCCGCGCAATGCGGTACAATATTTGCATTTTTTAGCGCCCAGCTACTCACTGAAGCTCCACTTATTAGGGACACTTTTTTAGGATCCCCTTTGAACTAAAATAACGAGCTTTTACTGTATAGCCTAAGCAGATTCTGAATGTAGCTTACTGAACGCCAAGAAGTGCAGTGTAAATTGACGAAATTTTGGTCGCAGGATAACAAAACATTGCTCTTCAACTGAGCGATAATATACCCTCATATAGGCCTTTATACGAACGTAAAGAGCCTTTCTCGAAGTTTAAAACATTTCAGCGGTGTCGCTGGAATGATGAAAACTTTGTTAGGCAGTCTTTGAAGAGTACAAAATGTTTGTTTCTTTACTCCTATTTTTAGCTCCTGAGAGGCCTCCTAAACAAATTTTCAAGAAACGAGAATGCAAAGTAGAGGACGTGCAGGTGACTCCTGAGGTGAGGCTTTGGGAGCTTCTTTGTTTTATCTGACAAGCCATCCTTCTTGCACTGATGCAGTAGCGTTCGGAAGCACAGGTTGAGAAAATTCACGACTGCGGTAGTCATTATAATTTTTGTCCGCTATAAAGGGATGAAAATTGTCAGAATACTGAAAAACACACTTCATCTAAAACATCGGTTCCTCAAATATAAGCACATTCAGTTAATACATGTCTGAGCAGCGCGAAATAATGCAGTACATCAGGGAGCTATGTTGCATTGATGTCTCATCGCTTACGGTTCATCTATAGCTGGTTGTAGTAATGTTACGTGGGTGATGTTGCTTAAAGTAATATTTGGCTTTCAGTTTCTTTCCTTTCTTACTTACCTCCGTGCTCGCTTGTTGTCCTGCCTTTACAGTGAAAGGAAGAAGCAGAGAAAATTTGGAAAATTTAAGGATTACAAGAAGATGCCACAGCACATTGAAGAAATTTAAATTCACACTTCAATACTTGTCGCACGAACATGGCGTGACGTACGAAATGAACGAAACGTACAAATAGGATATCAAACCACTCCGCAACACAAAATAAATAGAAAATTTCGCTTATCAGTTTATACATATTCAGGAACCGTACATAGAAAAGTCGTTAAATTGTCTTGCAACGGTAATTTAAATGTGAATTTTGGCTTTTCAGCTAAATTAATCTCACAGCCAAAGCTACTCGATGCTTAAACTATGGTCGCATACGTTATAGACTCACCAAGGACATTACAACTTGGGTATTTATATGTGCGGTATATACGGGCGGTAAACTATGAAAGAAGAGCAGGGAAAAAATTACACTGTATGGGCTCCATTGTGGCAAACTTGCTTGTGTCTTTATTGTCGTCGTCTTGGTTGCGATATAACATAAAGTGTTAAATTTTATTACAAAATGAGTAGAGCGGAGTAGCCAGTGATATATTCATGAGTACGTCTGTTTGCACGCAAACAGGAATGAAACACGTCGAAACGATAATAAGCTTAAGAATGAATAATCGGAAGTAATATTACTATAATGCACAGTTGAGATATATTAACGATCAGTATGAGGGGTAAAGGCATTCAACGTTAATATTTCAAGATGAATACAATATTAAAATTTCTGTGTTGCAAGTAAACACCACGTGTGCTAAGCGCTCGCTCGAAACGCCGTAGCGGAGATTGAGTGTGGCCGATCAACGTAAACATATTTCCGTTAACATTATACTCAGACTTCAACCACAAACTAATTATTTATTTCAGCTCATTGTGGCTGGTGGCTGCAGGGCAACGTGCAGACGCTATGAGACACAAGACCGTCTCAATGGGACGTTATGTTTCGTAAGTTGGTTACCTGCGGCTACGATAGTCCATGTCACATAACAACCAAGTGTGGGCCCCAGATATACTCTAGAAAAATGTTGCGTTACTTTTATGAATAATGCTCGAGAAATATATTTGAAAGCGCTGCTTAACCTAATGATTGCAGCCCGCTATCAGTAGTTAAAAAAAATGGAACAGGGTAGCTGAACACAGGGACAAATGAATACTTCTTCAGGAGGCCTTCGATCTCTTTATAACTTGCAGAGTGTCGCCACTTTTCGCAAATCACACTTGATGTCCGCTCTTTCGAAAACGCGCGCATTGAGGCATCCTACAAAGCACTGTTCTCTGCCGAGACTGTTGCACATTAATCTTGTTTTGTCCATAATTTTCATACATACTCTTTTGCTTTCCCTGTCCAACTCAGTAATCACGAGCTGTAGTTTGCCCCGGAGGTATTCATCAACGCAATATTATCAGTGAGCACCGCTGAGGTGATCTAGTGGCTAAGGTACTGGGCTGCTGACCCGCAGGTCGCGGGATCAAATCCAGGCTGTGGTGGCTACATTCCCGATGGAGGCGGAAATGTTGTAGGCCTGTGTGCTCAGATTTGGTTGGACGTAAAGGAACCCCAGCTGGTCGAAATGTCCGGCGCCCTCCACTATGACGTCTCTCATAATTATATGGTGGTGTTGGGACGTTAAACTCCACATATCAATCAATGTCATCAGGGAATTGTAGGTGACCAAGGTACTTACCATTAAATCATATATCTAACTCTCACCACTCTAGGGCCCTGAAAAAAAAGCCGTAAACACACGGCGAATAGCATTAGACAGGTTGTGTCTTTCTGTTTAGTATGCCCCCAAAGAATCTGAAATAAGCGAGGTGGCACAAGTATTCCTAAGTCAAACTTTTCAGTGCTTTCGTAACCACTACAGATACCTTCAAGTATGACACAACAGAAACGTGCATGCACCCCACTAAACACTTATTACGTATAACATATACAGGCAAAGTGAAAAGCTGTCAAACCGTGCGAGTAATTTGCTCCTTTTTTTGTTTTCACAGCGTCATTACACTCGGGACACCTTCGGCTGGTTTAAAAAAAGAAGAACCTACCATATTGGTGAATGCGAATCGGGAAAATGCCGGTACTCCACAAACAGCTTCCTCATTAAGCTCTGAATCTTAATACCTATGTCGCATGAGAGCGTAAGCATGTCGAAATAAACATCAATGACAAATCAAATGTGTGCAGTGTCAATTTTCCGAAATTTTTTCACGCAACTGGCTGTCCTTTGCTACAGGCACCAATAACCTGATGTACGTGTTTTCAATGCTTATATTGTAAACAACGCTGCGGTGCTGCCGAGTCCCGGTGACAGAAACTCACTAGAACCTTTGCATAAGACCACTGATAAATTTGTTTTCAAGAAAAGAAACAAATGACCTGACCTCCTGACTTCCTACGATATACAAGGAGAATAAGACATTAGCATTTTTCTTGTAACTGCTTGACTAGATTGTATTTCGAGTAATATGTCTACTGTTATACAATCTGGAAGTGATAGAATGCTAAAATTGTGTTTTTTTTCTATAGTGTGAAGTGAGCACCTGAATGCACAGAGTAATTTTATAATTCCCCACAAAATTCGATGGCGACGGAAGTGGGGCTATGTCCCACGGCACATTTTGGAGGGGGGGGGGATAAACAACAAGAGGGAAGGCAGGGAGGTTAACCAGGCACATGCCTGGTTTGCTACCCTACGCTGGGGGAATAGGAAGGGGGCATAAAGATGCGCGAGAGAGAGGAAAGAGAAGAGAAAGATAGAGAGAAAAAAAAAGGAGGATTGTCAGTCAATCGGCTGGCGCGTATACAGCGGTGGCACTACACAAAAGTTAAAGGTGGTCACATAGGCCTGTAGTCCTCAAAAAGCACAAGGCAGCTTTCACTGCTTTTTGAGCCGACGAAAGGCGATGACGGTGTTCCAGTAGCATCTGCACAAAGAGTGGCCGATCGTCCAATCGTCGCAATGCGTCCGAAAGCTTCTGTCTTTCAGAGGCAAATCGAGGGCAATGGCATGTCAGACGGTCGATGTCTTCTTTGGTGCAGCAGACGTCGCATTCCGCATTGTCGGTCAATCCAATGAGGGTTCTATATGCTTTTGTGAAGGCAACCCCCAACCAAAGGTGACAAAGAAGTGAAGCTTCACGTCGACGAAGTCCGGATGGAGGTCGAAGTTCCAGTCTAGGGTTTATTTGGTGTAGTCTCGTATGTCTTATGCTTGGGGTGATCCACTCCTGCAGACTCAGACTACGTGCCAGGTGACGAAGTTGCTTTGCAGCGTCGGTCCTTGACAAAGGAATCGGAAGGGTGTGTTCTTCTTGGTGCGATGTGCGAGCCGCGTTCTCTGCGGAATCATTGCCACTGATCCCACAATGGCACATTTATGAGCTTTGGAGAAAAGCAACAAGCTACTGGGCCTATGCAAGCTCCTAACACATCGAGTCCAATTGAGATGAAGACGCCATAAATCCTGGTTACGAATATCACATTCATTATTTATCACAACCTAAAAAAAGCTGTCGGGTTTTATTACGAAAACGTGTCTCTGTGCGCATGTTGGTAGCAATGTTAACAGGGATGCCAGCAACAGTTATAACGTTTGCTTTTCAAGAAAGCGCGTGGGCTCTAGAACCCCCTGTAAGTAGTCATGGATTCTTTTTTGGAACTGCGCTGCTTCCGCAATCACGGCATCTTTGCATCATCGGACGGACATAGCTTTCAAGTTAAGAGCATGAAGCTCTTGCTGCTGGCGAACCCCACAAATGTTCGCAGGTACTATCGGTACTATTGCCGGGGATTATGTAAAACCGGGAATGCTCACTGCTATGGCGTCGGATAATGTTGAAGCAGAATGAAGAGCACCGCATGAAGAACAGAATAAGAATGATCGACGTAAACGCGGCAATAAATCGCCACACATATCGACACAACGCATCTATTTGAAATGGCACCAAAACGACTATTCTCGAGGCCTGATGCGGAGGATACAGGCACACTCATGCGGAGGACTCTATTGTTATATGAACGTCGTAAATAAATTATGCAACAAAAGACGCCGGAATATTGATGAAATTTATTGATATCTTTAGTGTGGAAACAGGTACATGACTTTGCTCGTAAATGCAGCTTAGTGGTGACAACAGTTCCCGCTTCTCGCAATAATGAAGGTCCTTGAGCTCCCTTGGCGTAAACGAGACATAAAAACCACATGTCCTTCAACGCAAAGACGAGAGAGTTAAACGATTGTCATTTGCTCTGTCATTCTGACATGTCTGTAATTTTGGGCACCGTTCTGTCTTTAGCACTATGTAGTCTTGCCTAAAAAAAGTTAAAATAGAGTTTCTGGGAGCCCGTGGGACAAGGAGATTAGTGATACCAGGCTTTGCATATCTGAAATAAAAAGTCACATTCAGTCTGTCGCCGAAATAAGAATCCTCTGAAATGCATCTGTTTATTTTTCATTCCTAAGTGTATTCGACATGTGGCCGAGCGCACATCGAGAGATATAGTTATTAACATGGCAACGCATCACAACAGTGATATCCACTGCAAAAACGACAGTGCTAAGGAGTCGCCTATTAATGCAACTACAGGCTTCATACCTTTAAACACGTGTGCGATTGGAATCCAGTGACACGTCGCGCGCTAAGCGACAGTCTGACATGAGCGTTGGCTGATCCATCACGAAGCCCCTTTATGGCAACAAACACAGATGCAGAAAAAAAAACGATGACACACTCACAAGCTGAAAAACTAATAACTCTATTGTAATTTCTTCGTTTCGGCTATTTTTAATCACTGGAAAAATACTACGGGAAAGAATTTCAAGATTGACGTTCTGTCACAAAGAGAAACATGTAACTTCATAACCGTGACCTCATTAATGCGTATGCACATGCCTGCCATTCGCTTGAACACAATTTTTCCAGCTATTTTCTTTTTGTTTCATTACAATGTCCGTATGTCCATGCACCTTGATAAATCTGTTTTGAGTAAACAGTGTATGGCTTAAAAAGCCCTTCTTCTCGCAGTGCGATCTTCTTGTCACACAAAAATGTGAAGAGTGTTATACATAGTTTTTTTTTCTAATTGGCGTCATTTTTATATCAGCTGAGCAGTCTTGAAACATTAGTGTGGAGCGAAAACTATAAAACTCGGAAATAGATTCCTGGAACTGGCACGAATACTTTGTGAGTGACACCCAGTTGGTGCCACATCGCTTAAAACACGAAATGCAACTGACTCACTGAATACTTTCATTTGGTCCTGAGGAGGCGATGGTTCCCAAGTGCCTCGTCTGCGGGCCGCGCCCACGACAGGATCGGGAGTTGAAAGCAAGAAAGGAAAATCAAAAGGTGGCCCAACATGTCGTTTATCAACAAAAGTATTTTTAACTCGGACACATGAGAAAAAAAGTGAACAAAAACAACGATAAAAGAAATGTAAACAGCCTTACGGTTTTCTGTCAAAGAAACCACAATGCTAAGCACCCTAATGATAAAGAGTCACAGCGTGTCAATGCCAGTGGTGACTCAGTAAGGCACGTCAATCTGCCGAGACTTTGAAACGCCGCGAGGCACTTCCTACGCCAGTCTGTAGTTCCTGACGCACCCGCGTACCATCTGTGGGCACTGCCAACGTTGACACAAGCCACGCGCCCTTAATTGAGGCCTCCGCGGTGCACGATCGCACACGCTGAGAAACACAGGACGGGTCGCGCAAGAAAGGCGAAGGTGACACATCTTAAGGACGTGTTCGTTTCCTCGTCTATTGAGACGGAAGACGGTGTTTAATGACTTTTGTTATTTTTTTTCTTTTCACGTAATCCTTTTATCCCATTGTCTTTCAGATAGTACATGAAGGGGTCCCAAACAGTGAAGAACAAAGGGGTAGCCGCCACCAGAAACTAAACACAGGCGCCTGCAGAGAGAAAAGGAGCTAATAATGATAGACAGGCGTAAACGCTATGAAAAGGTTCCTTTCCTTCTTTTTTTTTTCTTCCGGCACGAGCCCTAAGCAAGCCGTCTGAAGGATTCGTGTGACGCTTTCCTGAAGTTTCCTCGTACATTTATATACATTTTTTTTCGTTGGATTCCCTCCCGCCATGACGCACGCCTCGAAGTGACGTCACTCGATCAAGGTCATTCCCCCCCCCCCCTCTTTCTCGCACCCGCAATCCCCACGTGAGATATCTCTCACGCGGCGCGACAGCCTTAGAGGAAATCCCTCTTGCCTCCTTTCATCTTCTGCGGCTCCCTGCATTGAACGCGTATATGCAATTCTTTTTGAAGCTCATCTCCCTTTCTTCTGAGGTATCAGGTTGGTTTCGCCCCACACGTAGCGAGCCTACAAACACGTATATAGGGTCTGTTGCTAAAGTCGGCTTGCTCACAGTTAAGTACCGCATCGAGGCGTAGCCCCTCTGCTGTGACCATCGCATTAGTGCATCATACGCGAGACCCGTTGACGTTTGAAGCACGCTACCCATTCCCGATAGAGACATGAAGACGATAGCAGCCTGCGTCGCCATGCTTGTTGTTTTGGGTGAGCGATTATTCATACTCAGACTTGCGTTGCCCATACTTTTACCGATACTGCCACGTATAGCAGCCATGTCATCTACTCATCTACTCCCAGTACACCAGAATATACCACTATGAGAGACGCTGTAGTGGAAGAGTATGGAAATTTCCACAACCTTTAGTTACTGAAAATGGACTCGTATTGATGAAAAGTCCAACTGAGGATAACACGCTTTTTGTTATCAATTAAACGATTATTAGGTTAGGTTTTTTTTAATTAGAGTTTTTTTTTCAAATGATCACAAAAATTCCCACTGCAAACTGCAATAACTGCGTATCATGATGTCAGATCAAACATAAAATGTGTTTTTAAAGATGACTGGACGATAGGGGGGGGGGGAGGGGGCTAGTTGCAGCGTACATTCAGTCAAGCTACGGAATACGCCCATAATCAACCATAAGACAAACGTGATTATTGAGAGGAACCATTTACCGAAAATATTCACTTCACAAAATACAATTTTTTCCTTACAATTACCAAAAGAACGAACGCTATTGAAGCAGGTTTATATTTGGAGAGTTTTATAAGAGCGCAGCTGGTAGACGGTGCACTAAAATTTATCGAATTCAGCTCCCTTTAGAATGCGCCAGTAGTTTCCAGAAATAGAATTCACTGCCTCTTGTTTAGCAGCCCAACGCTACGAATGCACTAAGCACACATGACTGGTTTAAGTTTACACAGTGATAAAGTACTTGATAAGACTGACGTAGTATAAGCAATTTGCCACAATCTGATGTTTTAGTGCAATTCGGCAACACTTGTGCTTTCCTGCACAACGGCGTGAAGACCAGCAAATTATGCAAAAGGAAGTGTGAGCTGAGGCCCATAGGTTATTTATATTTTCCTGATGAGTTATTTTGAGTGACGTTACAGAAGTTTTCTCAACGAATTATACTATTATGTTTTAGCCAAGATGACCTCCCTTCTTTATTTTAATTTGCTGGCTAATTGTGAGTCCGCACAAGTTTGCTTGAAAGAACATTTGTTCGGTTAATAAGGAAGAGTTTCACACCTATCAATGCATACATTGTGGTTGTCTGATGAAGCGAAAAATTGCAAGGAGATGAGGTTGGAAAGCTGCTGTCATACAGCAGAGTAAATCAGAACTAAGCAGCTAGTACAATGGAGGCTCAGTGAGGTGATATTAGCTTTCCGTGATTGGCGGCTAAAAAGGACTAATCGGAGCTGAAAGCGTTTATTTCGGCTAGCCTAGACCAAAATTAAAATGTCTTTGTCTGGCGTTAGTATTCTTTTTCAACGCTGAGCATCAAATGAGTTATTTATTATAGTCAAGACAGACGAGTCGAGCGATGCTATACTGCCAACTGCTTTCATCTGGAGCTGTTCCTAGATTATGCGTTTACGTTGGGCTTTGAAGAATTCATTAGCGAAAAGTGCGCTGAATGCAGCCTGGGCCTAATGATTTTTAAAAGTATTACTTGGACATGCCTTCAAAGGAAAGACCAAGCGCCAACTAACACTAATTCCCCGTTTAAGTAATTTTTGAAAAAAAAAATGTAAACCACGTGATAGTTATACTTTCTAAGTAATCCATATCTGCGCAGGAGTGCTTGTTGAGATAAGCTGCGCCACAATGACAACGGACCCGAAATGCCACAGGCTGCGAACCAAAGTGGTGAGTGCAAGAAAATAAACATTGCGCATGATATATTTCTGTAATGTTTACACTTCTATGCTATCCTATTGTAAGGGGTCATGTTATCTATGGAATATATTTAGCGCTAATTAAAGAATTGGTACAGACGTTGCAAATAAGAATTAGTCTTATACAGGCTGATATGTGCTTATTAGTAAGCCAAGATGCCAGAAAAAAAAAGGAAAGCTACATGGAGCTACTTTTCATAAGGTACGTATATTGCTAAATGCGATGAGTACGACAGATAGCGTCTTTTTAAAATCATTGGATGGGTTTGTCCATGAAAGTCGACTGTGCACTTAGTTATATTTACCGTCCAGTCAGCCATGCAATACCAATCGCATTCGAGTTAAGATATGTAAATAAGAAGAACTCGCATTTAACGTTTACTTGATTGCTAAGCTAGGCAAATAAAATATTTATTTATTTATTTAAAAATACTGCCAATCCCTTGTCGGGATTTTCGCAGAAAGAACATCGGGGAAAACACACAATAAAAGCACATAATAAAAACATCCGTAAGTTATACATCGTTTAGGATACGCGTTACATTGATGCTACCAAGTTCTCACAATTTCTAACAATCAAATTCAAACAAATTCTAACCAAATTCTAACAACAAAGTTCTAACAGTAATTGTACTATATCCAAATGATTACAGTGTGGAAGAGTCAAAATAACACAGTCTAAAACAACGGATTTTGCAAAGATGACCACAATAGCGCAATATTAGGGTTCCAAACGCAAGTGTTCTTCAACAAGACGTGAAAAAATATTTAAAGAATTGCTGTTAGTAATCATAGCTGCTAAGCTGTTCCATTCTCTTGTTGATGCTGGGAAGAATGAGTGTTTGAAACATTCCGTACGGAATGCGTATTCTTGTAGCATTTCGGGGTGCTTCTTACGGGTGGGTCGTGATTGTTGAAGTGTAATGTACCTGGAGGCATCGATGTTGGTTTGCTTATGGCGTAGCTGGTACATGAATCGTAGGCGTGCTAGTCTTGCTCGTTTTTGCAGCGTTAGCATGCCCGCTTCTTCGAGCATTTAAGTTGGTGAGTCTGTTTGCCTAAACTTGTTAAAAATAAATCGAACAGCTTTTCTTTGCACGCCTTCTAGCATCGCAATATGTTTTTTTGTGTACGGGAACCAAACAATGTTCGCATATTCAAGAACAGATCTCACGTACGTGTTGTAGGCTAACAGTTTAATTTCAGAAGGTGCTAGTCGAAGGCATCGTCTCAGAAAAAAAAGTCGTTTCAGTGCGGTAGCTGTAACGTTAGAAACGTGGGCATCCCATCTCAGATCGCTAGTAAAGGTGAGGCCAAGGTACTTATGATGACTTGTTCTAGGAAGTGGGATACTATTGATGGTATATGAGAACTCTGACCATTCCCTTTTTCTTGTTACTGTCATTATAGCTGATTTTTTAACATTAAGTATCATTTGCCAATCTGAACACCAGTTTGATACTATTTCGAGGGCATTGTTTAAGGCAAGATGATTTTCTGCAGAGTTTATTTCATGATAAATTATACAAAATCATCCGCGAAAAGTCTGACGTGGACGGGAATTTGACAGGGTAGGTCATTGATAAAAATTAGGAATAAGGTCGGAGCAAGAACACAACCCTGGGGAACACCGGATTTGACGGGAACTGTTGTGGATACTTGTCCATTGAAATCAACAAATTGTGTGCGACCGGTGAGGTAGTTTTTTATCCATTTCGTAACGGAGCCATTGCCTAAGGTACATTCTAACTTTTGTACTAGTTTTTTATGTGAAACCTTATCAAAGGCTTTTGCAAAGTCCAATAGGATAAGGTCAACCTGTTTTTGGTTGTCCACACTTAAGGATAAATCATGGGTTAGTTCTGTTAGTTGCGTGACTGTAGAAAGCCCCCTACGGAAACCGTGTTGAGAAGGCGACAGCATGCGTTCGTTTTCAAGATATGTATTGATATGTTTTAAGATAATATGTTCAAGAAGTTTGCTGCAAGTGCAAGTAGGAGATATAGGCCTGAAGTTATTTACGTCATCTTTTGGGCCTGATTTGTGTATCGGTTTAACTTTCGCTTTTTTCCAATCATCCGGTATGGTGCATGTTGCTAGGGATTTATCAAATATGATGCACAGATATTTTGCCATCCACTCCGCATATCGGTTGAGAAACAAATTAAAATGTTATCTGGTCCTGAGGCTTTTTTTGTGTGAAGTTGGAGGAGCAGATGAAAGATACCTTGTTCGGTTATCACGGGCAGTTCCAATGGTTTTTTGTTCAAAATGTCGATTGGTGGTTGATTGCCGTCATCGGCCGTGAAAACTGATTGGAAGTGCTCATTGAGCGAAGAAGGGGTAATAAGGCCATCTTGAGGATGACTAGCGTTTTCGCTAGACTTTGAATTTTTAAGAAAGCCCCAAAATTTTTGCGGCGAGTTTTTGATGAAACTAGGAAGGTAGTTAGTGAAATAGTTCTTTTTTGCGGTTCTTATTTTTAATTTCATGTCGGTGATGGCAGTTGTGAGAGCAGTCTTGGAATTGCTTTTACTTAGTTTTAGGGATTTCCTGAGTCTTTTAACTTTGCGTTTCGCGTGAATGATATCACGATTAATCCAGGGATTATATTTCTTTGATCTTTTTGTTTTATTTGGTACATATAATTTCATACAGTGCGTTATGGTATGTTTAAATTTTAACCACTATTCATCGACACTTATGGATGCGCATTTCGAATCTTCTTCAAACGGTGCTAATTCCATTGATAGATGATCAATTATGCTGGTGTCATCTGCATTCTGAAAATCTGGAACGTTTTTTTGCGAGTGGCAGTGGCTTTTTTTGGCACAAATTGATGCGCTGCACACGATTAGCTAGTGGTCCGATATCCCATCGAGAATTTCTACACTGTGTTTGTCACTTGGAAAATGGTCGCTTAAGAATACTAGGTCAAGTATATTGGAGCTCTCCGCCTGCACCCGTGTTGGCTCCATTATTATCTGATTGAGGTTAAAAGATAGCATTGCATCAAAAAGGGTTTCTGAGTTTAAGCACTCGTGCTGCATGGTCCGCCAGTTTATGTCGGGCAGATTAAAGTCCCCCAAAAGGATTAGTCTCTTGCCTTTCACATTGCGCTGCATGTATGCGTGCAGTGATTGCATAGCGATATGGTCTGACCCTGGACTGCGATAAACACAACCAACTACGATTGAAAATGAGCCGCACAATAAATTGCAGAACACCGCTTCAGCACCCTCAACAACAGGCATCTGTGTGAATCGAATACGTTTGTTAATAAGAATGGCAACTCCACCACCGCGTGTTGCTCGGTCCTTTCTCACAATGCAGTAGTTTGGAGGTGCTATTTCGGCGTCTCCAATCTCGTTTGAAAGCCACGTTTCCGTCACAACCAAGAAGTCAGGGTCGACAGTAAGAAGTACTGATTCTAGCGAGTCGAGTTTGTTCAGTATGCTGCGTGCATTCACATGGACAAAAACTATTTTCGACGTGGTTGATGGCGGCGAGTGCGCATGGGTGGTGTTCCTTCTTGGTTTTTTGGGTTTTTTTGATTGGAGGGAGCATTGCGTTCTGTTTTCATCTCAACCTTATCGCCCGCGGTATCATCCCAGCGGTAAAATATTTCGATGAGGAAGGAACCCTTTTAATCGTTATTGATGTGAACCACTACAGTAAGATCTTATGGAAGCCCAGACGAATAATACACTACTTGACTTGAATTTAAGCATTAGTTTTCATTGAAAAGGGGCAAGGGAGAGGCAGAAATGACAGCAGTGAGACAGCTCTAGGATACACAACATTGAAGCGCACGAAGTACGTAATTATTTCATACTTATTAGCATTTCCATACGCCTCGATTAAGCTTTTTGAACGATTTAATAATTACCACAAAAAGTGACACTCAGGTAATAAAGAAAAACAAAAAAGAAAGTGTATTGGAACCGCAGGAAGTGAGACTTTGCCCTGGCATGAATCTATAGCAATGTATTTTTACGAGAAAAAAGTACGAAAAGTCAAAGTTGTACGCACGAAAGGAAATACGCCCACAATACTGTACAATACTTCGAACATGCTTACGTCATCATCCAAGAATGGCAAGTGTCACGCGATACCGAATGGGTCAAGCATAACGTTCTTCTTTGTACCTGTACGGGCAAAAGAAACGCGCCACGTGTGTCCGTTGCCAGTCAGACGCGAAGGTCGAACAAACCTGCACGAGAGCTGGTGAAAGCAGCCTCATCACGGAAGCAACGAGAATAGGCAAAAAAAAAAGCAAAACACGTTACAGACTGGTCACGTTCACCAGAAAGGTAAAAAAACAATATACTTCACTGGCGGTTGCAGACACGTCGAGTTTGTCCGTTTTATTTCGTCCCGTCTCCCTCGAGCAGTTGGAGAATTTAAAAAATTTGCTGAATTTATAACTGACTAGCTCAACAACATGCCTTGCTTCATGATACGCAAACTCGCCAAGCTCCAGTGCAGGTGTTCGTGCAGTAAACTATCAGGCAAGCGTTTTCACAAGTTCTACCAAGAAGTCGTGGAATTAATTCATTCATTCACTGTTTATTCAGACAAAAACAATGATTGCCGAGGTTGAAGGGACTAAAGGCAGATTACCTCTGCCTGAATAAGGTCCCTCCACCCATACATTTGCTCAGGTGAAGTAGAACAAATGATACAAATTTCATTCTGCTTTTGAATGAGGGGACACGAAATTCAAATTCAACAAGTATAACAGAATTCAAAAGCTGTTTCAGTGGTGCTAGAAAAGAGGTCATTGAAAGCGTATACAGTGGCATGGCCAGTGTGAACTTCAATCAGACAGCAGTTATAGCAGCAACCATCGAATCACTGCTTCTTGTTACGATATAAAGCGTATTTTCAGTAACGTGGGAATGCAACGCATGCACAATCGGACACAAGGAAATAGCACCAGACAATACAAAAGCCATTTATGACGCCCTTCCAACTAGCACAACTTTCTGGCCGTGTAAGCTGCGTTTTTTTTTCAATAGTGTGGGAAAAGTTCAAACTGCATCAACTAGTGCCATTGATATTAACACTTTTTATAGGCGTTATTATCAGGGCTTTAGTGCTATACTGCACGTAGTGAGTAGTCTATAGGTATGCATCGTATTACAGCTATGACAATGCGGAGTTGTGATCGCGTAGATTATAGGACACCGACAGGCACAGCGTATAAGCAGAAAATAGATATAGTGTAATATTTGCAACAAAATTGAACGTGATATACTGTAGTATTTGAAATTAAACTTGTTAGTAAAATAAAATTTGAACGTCAACAGCAGTGTGCATTTGGACGCGTACACGTTTCTCTCGTATTCTTTACCTGATCTATATCATCAAATTAAAACATGCGTACAGCTGTAGTTACATTTTCAATCAGGAAAATTTTAATCATAGGTTATCCTTTTCTGTTCGTAATCTTTGTAATTTAATATGTGGGTAGAATGGAACTCACAGGGGACGTGCTCGTGCTTAAGTCTCTGTCAAATCTACACCACGGGTGCTATGAGTTTGCCTACTTTGCAATGATTTCATTACTTCTTTTTTGTATTTGCAGCAGCAGAAAAAAAGCTATTGGACTCTTAACTACATTCTGGCTAGTTTCCAGTTGCCTGGATTTGAAGCACGTTCCGCGGGAGTTCGAGTATTCGTTGTGAAAATCTAGTGACTAAGATGTGTTTCTAGCTCCCAAAATTGAATTTGTTGCTTGCATAAAACAAAAAAAAAAGACTTTTAGAACAGAGGCTTTAAGATAGTAGAACTGCAGCAGGGCACCTGATTTCGCAGACAACCTATAGCTGAACACGACTATAAAGCGTGAATGGAAGTCAACAGGACTACCGAAAGCACACGGCATTTCTGACGCTCAGCTCTCATGAGCATCAAAAACAAAATTTCCAACGAACTGTTTGTCTTTTTTTTAAGGTTAGGTAGGTAGTGTGGAGAATATCAATTACTCGGACTTCACCATCACGCTAGAAACGATTTCGGAAGTCGGTATACGATTTGTGGTTGAGTCACAGTAACTGTGATTTAAAACACACTCATTCGTACTGCTTTTCAGGTTGTTGATACTCGTAGCCATTTCAAGACAAGCAATCGCAGAGGCGTGGAGAGAATGTCATTACTGGAGCAGCGCGAAAGAATCGGGTGTCCTGCCTCAAATGATTGCGAAAATGAAGAATCCATGCTTTATCTGAAAAAAAAAATAATTTTAAAGGACCTTTCTTGTAGTTATTTATATTTATACCAAGAAACTCTTGAATTTAGCTACTTCACCCGCAACGTCGCAGTAGTTTTAAAACGCGCGAGGCCACTTGAGGCCATTTCTGCTACTCTTGGTTCAGAATGGCTACTTTTTGCATAGCTTTCCTAATTTCATAGTAATTACAGAGGTTTCAACGTCGTAACTCTGCTCTATAGCCCCTGTACAGTAAAATGACGAGAAGCTTCCTCGCCACCTAGCACACGCCTAACAATCATCAGTATGCTCTACCCCAAAAATTCTTCGTCTGCGACGTCAGAAATACCTGCAGAACCGGCGAAACGTCACAAAAAGCCGAGCCGCCTGACGCATCTTGAATCGAAATGATGTCCCGTCAAGCTGCCAACTCTGTTAGGCTCTTGCATTGATAATTAAAACTTGTTATTAGACTGTGTTCGAGGCCACATTTCTGACTTATATGTAGATTAAGTTAATCATTGATGCAGGGAACTTAAAAAAGAAACATTCCATTATGAAAACTGGCAGCCAGCCGTGAACCACAAGCAATCAAATAAAATTCACAGAACGCCGTCTAGCTATATTCATAAGTGATCATGAGAATATCATTTTATGTTAGCTGCATGATGCCCTAATAAAACGGCACTTTCATAAACTCTGTTATTGTTTGAGAGTCCACGGACGTTTCCTTTAAAATACTAAACAGGTTTACAACCGGGTTTATTCTAGTTGCGTCTTTCATTCATTCCTTTCTTCAAACAAGCACGACACGAAGTTGCGCGCGAACGTAATTACGCTTCTCGGCCTTTTTCATTCATGGGAGCTGCCTTAATGTTTATGAGGATAACCTTACGAATTTGGTCTCAGAGAGGTCATTCGCTGAGACACGCAACTGAGTCATGATGTAGCGAGAGTTCTGTTCATATATGCGTGCGTGTTTCGATGCAGGAAAAAGTGCGCCCGTACTGCGTCTACCTCTGCCACATGCCCGAAGGTCACATCAAACTGGGCATGGAGCAAGACGGCACGCCCTGCAGGGTAAGTCCGACAGGGATTGCACACTTTTTTAAGCACGCCAAAACAATGACATCACGAACACAGAAAGTACCTTTTTTGCAAACGGCACATGCGTAGTGTGTTACGTTCACGTTTAACATCAATGTGTGACCTTCACCCGGTGATGGCAAAGATAGAAAGACGTAATCACGTAGACGTCTAATATTACAGCGTGTAACCAACACGATGATGTCACAGCAACTAGGTATTACGTAACGATCCCTATAATGATGACTTGGGGGAAACTTTGTGAAGGTTGAGCATCACAGTAAAAAAGTTCCGACGTTTGAAATAAGAAAAATCAAAATAATAAAGAACACATAATCACTGAACACAGCAGTAGGGCATAGAACAATCATACATACTTACGAACTTGTTATACACATGAATACTATTTCTACATAGCGGTTACCATGTAAGCAGCAAAAGGCACCGTCAAAGTGGGAATAAACATGGTTTAGTATCATCGCAAATTCAGTCAGTTTTTGTATTTTGTGATGGTTGAAAAAAAATGTCATCGTTAGAGTGAGTGTGCACTTAACGGCATCTTGCATTTTACATGTTCGTATAAGTATGGACACGCCGTTCGATCTATAACTCGGCAATACCTGGACGTATACTAGTTGCTACCACGTTTACCGATCACATTGTGTTGCAGCGACAAAATTGTTAGGAAAGTTCAATGATGCCGCTTCACCCACACTCACTGACTCCTCCGTATAAACGAGAAAGAACGAAAATAATTGAAGCAGGGTTGCCGTTGGGTGGAATTGAAAAGCCGCCAAAGCTCGAGCCAAATGCAACCAAACTAGCATTGTCAGCCAATACTATCGGCAAAATATTGCCAAATAGAACAGGAGTGGTAACATAAAGATGAATTTACTATTGATGAATAAATAACATCAATCTGAAAGAGCACAAGTGTTGAAGTTGCCAATTAAAGGCCATGGCGCCCACTGAAAATTTTCATAACAAATTGGGCCAATAGGTAACTAACTTGGTGCCATGTAGCCACCAACAGCAACAAAGATTGCAAGTTCACTGTGTAAGCACGCGAGCACATCCTCCAAAATGACATTTTAAAAAATCAGTGTTCCAGATAATTTTTTTAAAAACCAAGCATTTCTTTGCGAACTTCGGTGCCTTTGAGCCTATCTATCTATCTATCTATCTATCTATCTATCTATCTATCTATCTATCTATCTATCTATCTATCTATCTATCTATCTATCTATCTATCTATCTATCTATCTATCTATCTATCTATCTATCTATCTCTATCTATCTATCTATCTATCTATCTATCTATCCGCCTACGACATTTAGTTCTCCTGGCTTTTTCGGTAATGATATCAATACCAAACCTGGTATGGCATAACATGACTGTATGAAAAACATATTTGACTAGTCATAACATGAAATCATGACACGTATGTCATGAATGCCATGATTGATATTTCATGGTCCTGCAGCTCTTGCGGTGGTTTCGTTCGCATTGCTTGTTGCAAAACGGGTATGGTATGACATGATTGCATGACATACACAAGCGACAAACCCTAACATGAAAATGATGACATGCGTGTTATGTAACAACATGACTACATGCCATGCTCATGATGCACTCGCGGTAGTTTCGCTAGCGTCGCATATACTTACTTTGGTATTATAGTACGCGAATGGATGACGAAGATATGTGACTGGTGCAAGCGTGATAATCATGAGACGTGTCATGTAACAACATGACTACATGCTACGCTAATGATGCGCTCGCGGCCGTTTCGCTAGCTTCGCATATGCCAAATTTGGTATTACGTGACGCCAATGGATGATATGAGGCTAATGCAAACATGATAATCATGCGATGTTTGTCATGAGAGAAAGTGACTACATGCCACAGTCAAGGCGCCATTACATTTCGACGTGACGCGGTGCGTGTGCTCGCCGGCGTTCATTTAGTCGCATCACGCTGGTGTTGCCAAGCCAGGCGGTGGTCCTGCCATATACTCGCAGGCAAGCGCCACGCTGCGTTTCTTTGACGCATGCGCCTTTCAGCGCACCGGCGTCCCTCCGTCACGAAAAAAGGGAGATGCGGTGTTGTCCGGGTAACGCGTGGGTGCGAAATGCGGCATGTCGCATTTTGAGCTTGTTGCTGTCGGGCCGCGCTGACAGACGCTGGTCGCGCCTGGCGTCAGACTATAGAGTGCTCGCGTTTTGCTAACGTATACCATCACTGTGCCCAGCGTGCGCACGCGTCAAAGCTATATTGGAGTATATTGGGCCCTTGATGATGCGCTCGCAGTCGTTTTTCTAGCTCCACATAGAACAAGTTTGGTGTTACGTGACGCCAACAGATGGTGAAATATATGGCTGGTTCAAACATGATAATCCTGATACGCGTGTCATGCAAGAACATAAGAAGGTACGCTCTTAGCGTGCTCACGGCCGTTTCGCTAGCTCCACATATACTAAATTTGATATCAGGTGACGTGAATAGATGATGAAGGTAAACGACACATCGAAACATGATAATGATGACACGGAAGTCAGGTACGGCATCATTTACCTCCATGCCGTAGTGTTGTGCTGATTTTCAAGTGACATATCAACATTTCTCATTCGTGCTTCGTATATCATCGATTCGCACTGTACGCGGGATCTGCCATTTTTTTTTCTTAAGTTCTCAAATAAAAGAACGCACCTGCAGCGTGGAATGAAAGACTTGAAGTACGACATTATGAGAACTCGTACACGCTTTATACAGATGAAAAAAGAATGCCAGAGGATGACGAAGATTCAGGCGCGAGAAATCAACTTAACTTGTGCGGGTATGCTAAAACAGGCATGATCGGGAGGCATATTCACATCGTGTGATGCATAGTAAACACATTCGCAATAATTTTTACCCCCCGTGGTTTCCTATTTGCCTCTGACCTTGAGCACACCGACATTCTTGCATTTTTTCGCATATCAATTACGCCTCAGTAGTGGAATATGCCACCTTCATCTTGGACGTAAATAGCGCGATATCTCGATTAGTAATCTACCACGGGCAGTTCCTGTCTTATGTAAGACTGAGTCCTTTTGCCGCAACATCTTTAGCTTTTACATCTTACCTACCAGCGCAAACGTAACGTGAAAGTCTGCGTTTTTGTTTTTGCCTTCTTGAGTGTGCGTATCGAGAGACTAACGGCATTGAATCTCACTCTGCTGACGCACACTTTAAAGGTGTTTGTCCACTGTCTGAAGCAAGAACCTCGTTGTTTGCGCAGTTCTTCCGGCACGAAGGCGTCTGCCAGAACGGCCTGTGCCTGTTGGACAAACCCAGAAAGGAGCGCCCTGCGAAAGGCGACGGCGACAAGGAAGGCGGCCCCGTGACGCCCAAGGCCGACGAGAGCAACGAGTGACCCACGCGAAATGCGAACGTCGCAACGACAGGCACGCTATGCCACGAAACGACACCTTTAATATCTTTTTGTCATTGTCTGCCTGGCTGAGACCGTCGAAAATAAGCAGTGCCGTCGGACGTCATGCGTACGAGTGGCGTGAATCAAGTCTGTGATGCACAATTACAAATTAGGAAATGCACGCTGGGACTATTGCGATTGTTGGCTCTATAGATGCACCGTGTTTGTTGTTACACAATGGACTCTTCACAAAAGAGGACGAGCAAAAAATTGAAATAAAGTACTGTTTTATTGGTTTCAAGTGCACTGGTCAGAGATATTGTGTTATGTCTTTTTTTCTTTTTTTTGCACGTGGAGCATAATTTCTAGAAGCGTCAGATACGTCACGGAGTAATTATGCAATAGAATGAAGTTGTATTACTTATTTTTGTTTTGTTTTGTTATACATGCTACTTAAAAAGTTTTAGCAAATGACCATTGTTAAAAACCACTTGTGTTATCACTTGGTGGTATGCTTTTTGCATAGTATTGTCGTTTGCATAGTATTGCTTGGTTGACAGTTGGTCGTGATATGAAAAAGGCCAACATTGCGGTGCTATAGATATCTTTCTTTGCAGGTGCTTAGGCTTAGGGAAATTAAAATGATATAAAATAAGAAAAAGAATGATTAAAGCGCTTGGCTTTGTACTGTACGTGAGGCAGAAGTTTCTCGTAACGAGCGCCATAAACGTTTACAGCGACTCCCTTTTAGGTTACTGATTTGGAGCCTTAGATATTTGTTTAAAGTGCCTGCTTGTTCTCGCAGGGTTCGTTTTCATTGGTGACGCTAGCGCGTGTGTTTCCGTGCGTGCGTGCGTCTCCTATGTGAGCCCGTATCCATGTGTGCGCGCGCGTGCGTTGTGTGTGTGCGGTGACGAATGTATTGAAGCTGACGCTTTTAAAGGCACACTAGAGGCAACAATTAGTGCAACGTTTATTGTTGAAATAGCGGTCCAGAAACATCGTAATGATACTTTTGTGCCAACGAAGGCCTTATTTTGAGATAAAATTGTGTTTTAGTGGTACCCATTGGGTTAGCACACTTGATATCACCCGCCTCCACAGACGTCTGATGTCACTGTTGACGTGCACAACGTTGCCCGGCTTTAATGCGTGGCTGCTGACACTATATACTAGCAGCAGAGGGAAAGTAGTGGGAACCACAGCAGCAACAACGGCCATTGAACAAATTTCATCAATGGCTTTCAAAATTGCAGGCGTGCTTGGTTCAATTCGGCCCCGCTAGATGCCACGACCTGTCGAGTTTAACCACACGAAAATCGAATTTTTAATCACTCATGCCATTCCCCATACTAATGACCGGCAGTTCTTTTTTCCATGAATCAAAAAGAAACGAACAAGCAGCATTTTATTACGCCTCTTGATTCACGGAAGATTCTCTAATTAAGGCAGCTAGACCAATTACTAGTGATTGATTGATTTGTGGGGTTTAACGTCCCAAAACCACCATATGATTATGAGAGACGCCGTAGTGGAGGGCTCCGGAAATTTTGACCACCTGGGGTTCTTTAACGTGCACCCAAATCTGAGCACACGGGCCTACGACATTTCCGCCTCCATCGGAAATGCAGCCGCCGCAGCCGGGATTTGAACCCGCGACCGGCGGGTCAGCAGCCGAGTACCTTAGCCACTAGACCACCGCGGCGGGGCCCAATTACTAGTGATTAACTGTAGGCGGTTTCTCTGACGTCATCGGAATCATTTTTAAAATGTCTTACAGCGGCGTACCTATTTCTTTGTATTTACTTTGATTCTCGGCAAGTGCAGCCCTGATGATGATTACATTGTCGTTTTAGACGTCATACATGGAGGTTTCACTATTACGTAAATTGATATATCGTGTTTCTTTAAAGGCTGGTGCACACCGGTGACTAGTAGCGGTCGCGCGACTATTTGCGACTGGTCGCAAACAGTCGCGAACGGTCGCAAACGGTCGCAAAGCGACTGCTTTGTCTGGTCGCTTCCTGACCAATTTTTCAGTCGCGCGACTGCAGTCGCAAAGCTGCTGGAACCAATCAGCGGTGCTCAATTTTTTTTTTTAATGCGCTGACTTCCTGCCGCCAGATACAAACGAGTGCGTTCCTCTGGGTCTGTGGCACCATGGCCACCACGGAATACTTGGCCTCGAGATGGCGGGACGCAGCAGCTCGAGCAGTGTCGAAATTACATGGCGCGCACGACGCTAAACACCATCGAACTAAAGAGAAAATAAATTGTACACTATCTTTATCCCGTATACATAATCTTTTTTTTTTTCCTGTCTTGAACTTGACTTCTCACCGCTTTTAATGCAGCGCGTTTGGAACGCGTTTTTGCTTCATTCTTTGGCAACTACTTAAGACACCGCGTTCGAGACGAGTTTGTGCTGTATTGTAGGCTGTGGCAAGTCAATTTAAATTCAAGGACCCTTTCTGAATACGTTTGACTCTCGGAAATACTCCTCGTCGTCTCAGTGCAGCTCGGGAGGTAGGCGACTTGCATGGCCGGCCAACTCACGCGATCGAAAGGACGGTAACACACACTACCGTATTTTTTTCTTTGGGGGCATCTGTGATACCAGCGCTGACACCATGGCACAGCGCATCAGCACCATGACAATGTCTTGTTCTTCGCTTGAATCGAGCTTGACGATGTTGGGAATGCTGTGCGAGAGCGGACGAAAACAATAAATGTGGCGCGCCCGGTTTGCTCTGCTCACTCAGCTGGCGGTGATCAGCTGATTGGCGCCGGTCTCTAGAGTTCTCGCTGATAACGAGATGCGGCCGTGACTCTCCACTTTTGCGACTTCCGGTCGCTCACATGCAGCCCCGGCCGGTGTGAACATCCGTCGCTTATTGGTCGCCAGTCGCGAATGGTCGCGCGACCGCTGCTAGTCGCCGGTGTGCATCAGCCTTAAGACTTTAGTGTCCTTTTAAAGAGACTAAAAGAGACTTTAGCGTCCCTCTAGGAGTGTTTAGATGCTGTAGCAAAATATATGACTCAATTATATCAAATATTTCTAGCGGGGGCGTCCGCAGCCTCGTTCGCGCTCACCTAAGACTGTGACATGGACTCGGAAAGCAACCAAGCGGCAGGTATAGCCATTGCGACACTGAATGAGAAGTCGGCGAACAATTTGGCACGACACCCGTAAACACTTCAACGTAGAAAACAGTCACCTTGAGAAATATTGACAGATAGTGCCACTCTCTTTATGAATCGGTACTCACCCGCGATCATGGGAGAATTGCTTTTGAAAACTCTGCCATGGCTTCGAAAACAAAATTTCAACTGATCGGGACGCACGTTGTATTTTTCCGTAGAAAAGAACAATGTCCTATTGACACGAGGACGCAGGAGATAATCCCACAAAGCAAACAAGTAAAAAGTAAGTGCTAGCACAGACGGAAAAATACCCGGAACAAAGAGCGGAACACAACTCAGTAACGTACAGCGGGATAAGAATGAGCAATTGAATTCGACACGGAAATATTTCAGAAGATTGTTTGTTATGTGATTACCAGTTTGCGTTAGTGGTGCTGCTAACGTGATGCATAAAATTATTTCTATGCAACAATATTCATGTTGTTGCAGTCGAGAGTTTCACGAAATACGACCTGATCAAAAGAGAGCATTGTTAATAAAAAGGTCACTGACCAAAAAAATATCAAAATTAAAAAAAAACGCCAGGCCTGCGTGGAAGACGCAGCACAGTCATAGCGAAAGCTAGAAGAGCGGCCTTTCAGGGCCTTTTCGAAACACTCATTGGGTAACTAGTGCAAGCACACTTGCTTGATACCCACTAAGTCAATATTATTAATTTTTTTGGGGTAGTAGGCCGGCATTCGCTATGCTATTTTTCGTCATTCTTCTGAGAAGCGTGGTATACGCTAAACACTTGCAAGAAATTTTGTACCAATTGCTCATGCAGTGGCTGGCGACGATGAGGAATTATAGCTGAATTCGGTATGCGCAACGGTTCCAGAACAAGCTTTTTAGAAGCGAAGCTCCTTATAGCGGCACCCGTTCGTTTTTCGTAGTATGTAACAAATATAACATTTTGACCTCCAAGGTGGTGCCGGTGAGAGACTTCTGTGCGTTGTTGAACAATAAAAAATAGTGCTCAATGTACATGCCAATGGCTGCTGATGGGGAATGAGAGACAGTAGCATTCTGCTTTTAGTTAACGCGCAGGCTACGATCACCATTCTTTCCTTCATGGGCTCCATGGAGGAAAGAATGGAGGAAAGGCCCTATCCATGGAGGAAAGGCCCTATCCTATCCCAATGCATTGCAAGAAGTTTGGCGGAAGTGACGTCAAATTCATAGGGCATACAAACCGGTATGGGGCAAACGAAACAGCAGACGCTCCACGCCATGCTCTATGTGCTGGTTCGCTTATGCTCGCACTTATAGCCCCGAGATAAACTTAACCCATACTATATGATTTGCATGCAGGGAAATGTTGCGAGCACACCTTTCCGAGACTGTTGGCGCGTGGCAATCCCGAGTGCGGCGTGCTAAATCGCTTCGTGGAGTGTTTTTGTGCAGTAGCACAGAAAGCACCGGCACGTGTCGTAATCAAACCATTCAGCCCCTGCATCATCGTATTCAAACTCACCCGGCAATGACTTACGCGTTCTGCTCGCCATAAGGCCCTTTTTTTTCGTAGTCAGATTTCCCGATCCACGGGCTCATCAGCCGTTGTTTGCTCGTATACATTTTCAGTGTGGCAATGCACACTATTTAGAGCTTGCTTCCTAGCTTTTTTGTGCAACGCCAGCCTAGTATTTTACGTACTGCACGTCGATAAAAAGGCACCACTGTATTGTTTACGCAATCAAGCACGTAAAGTGTGCAATTCCAGTGCGCACACAACTAAAACGCAGCGAGCGCACACCGTACAATACATACGCATTAAGTCCGATAACTAGAAAGTTTATTGTCCTTCCGTATGAACGACATTACTTCTAAAAACGCGACACCATGCCTACAACACTAAAAACGAAAGTTCGCGTCTGTTCACAGTTGGCACAATGAGTAAGAATCGACAGAGCGTACGTCTGAAAGCTCCGCATGCAAAAACATTTCACTATTGACCACCAGTGAAGCGAACATACGTGAAAGACGCCACCAGGTACATCCGGTGGTGCGTGCGATTCGCACCGAGTGTACACTACAGCTGCGGATCGCACAGCTTTCTTAATAAAAACACGCAAAAGAAGCAGGACTCGCGAATGGACTCGCTGCCGGCAGAAGAGACCTACCACTCTGCCGGCGCCTCTTCCAAGACCACTGCGGCGGCTGCTCGCCGGAAATCGTGAAGTGTTTATCTCCTTTTCCGCTAGGAGGTAGTGCGGGTGTTGGCGATGTGGCGGCTTCACGAATATGACGTCATGGCCTATTCTATAATTTTCCTTCCTCCATGGTAAGCCTGCCTAAGGCAAGTGTGACATCTAGTTAGAAGCACCGGCGTAGCTCAGTGCACGGTATAATACTGGGCAGGCACTAGTATTCGAGCCCTACTTTTTTTTCTATTTCGCGCGATGTGATTACGGACACCGGTGGCGGCGGACGAGCAGAGTTGTGATCTCTTAACAGATTTTGCTAAAACATCGTTGGGCCTGCGTGGAACAAGCAACACAGTCGCAATGAAAGCTCGTAGAGCGACCTTTCTAGAGGCTGTTGCGTTTTAGACTCTGCTAGCGCAACTGATACAAGTAAACGTGCAAGTACCCATCACCACGCCGCTTCAGGCAAGCGGAACTGGATACACGGACGAACGGACAAACGCTTCGCCCCACTCATCCTCATTCACTCCGTGGATGTGTGTATTTCCGTAATCAGAGGCAGCAAATCAAGTACAAAAACAAGAGCGCTATTTTAACATCAACAGGCGCGTCAACTATTTTAAAGACCATTGTCGCACATTATTGCTAACTGACCCAACGCCAGTAACTAAAACAGAAACATTTATACAGTAAATATGGAGTTGAACGCACGTTAAGTTAAATAATATTTCACAATAATGACGTTTCAGGAAATCCCCGGCATTTTTTATGTACTCCTGGCAAAATATTTTATTTAAGAACAGCTTCTAAATAGTGAATGTTTCAGTTGAATGAATCTGATCGCCGAGTCAGTGAGTATGAACTATGTGGCGGTTCTGAGAGGTCAAGACGAACTAGTTTTTAAAATCATTTAATTGAAGTTTTGCGTGCACATGCGTATACACAATGCGTGCCATGCCACCCCCAAATAACCTACTGGTCTGCAGCAGTCCAACGTCGTTAGTGCATACAGCGCCGCCGAAGCAAAGCGGCTGTGTGGCTGTCGAAAAGGAGCCACACGCGCTTTGGTACGTGCGCAGGGTTTGGAAATTGTTTCTTGTGTTCCTTCGTAATCGAAAGTAAAAGATTATGACAAAGAAGTTGTAGGTGAGGAGAGTTGAAGGTTCGAATCCTGTATCTGTAGCTGAGGCTGCACGATATACGCATTGTGAAGTTTCGAGAATTCGTGTTGCAAATAGCTGTGCCAGAAGTATATTATATAGAAGCATAGATTGCCTGGACAACCTAACATTTCTTGTGCTTTAACAGTACCAGTTGACATAATAATTAGACTTCTGAACAAATTGATTTTCACCTTGTTGACATGTTATCCGCGGTGTCGAATGCAGCTATTGAATGTTCAATTTAGTGAACATATACACGGTGTAATCTAGTGAATAATCAGTTTTGTGATGCTTCAGTTAAGTGAACCCTCATCCTTGGGTTCCTTAAACTTCAACCACTTGAGAGTTTACTGCATCGCTTTCAAACTCACCCACTGAGTGCAATGAGATCTCTTATTCTCAGATTTTTGCTGTGGGAAGTTCACCCTTTGTAGCCGTCGAATGCAGAAGTAACCAAAACTCAAGTGGTACAAAAGACGTGAGGAAGCACACAATGTTTTTAGTTTGCTTTAATTCTGTCTTCTTGGACGCGACGAAAAGGCATCACTGGCGTTACAAAGTAGAGTAATTACCAACAACTTGCTTAGTTTCAAAAAACTTCTTTCCTTTGGCGGTGTTAATAATGGCAGCACACGCGATCAAATAACAATGACGACAAAGACACTCGTTCATTAGAATAAAGACCAGCTGGCGCTGTTGATTCCATATATTCTGTAGCACAGCGGGGAACGTCTGCAGCTAAATGTGCATTGTCTTTTCCCGGTTCACAATACTGCATTGTCTTTATCCGAGGCTCACAATACTGTTGAGTTGTCTGCTAGAAGGAAAAACAACAATATCAAATAATCAATGCGGCTAATGACTTTGAACTTTTCCGCGTCATGAAGTGACACAACAATGATTTAGTGACGCCCATAGAGTTTAATCGCTAGCAGGGAATAGGAAGTGGAAGTGGAAGTAGCAAGGAAGAGGAAGTGGAAGTATGACGTCATTGGTTTTGAAGGTCCTGCCAGACGCAGGCCTAATATGACAGAGAAAAAAATAAAAGGAAGAGACAGGAAGGTTAATTTATAATAACTGGTTTGTTACCCTGTACAGGGAGGGAAATAACGTCGAATATAGGATAGAGATAGCGATATATAAAACAAATTATAAAAAAAATCTCATGCACACACAAGCAGGGCGTTCCGCTCACAGTCGTTTGGACAGGCCGGTCGAACGCAAAAAGCCAGGAGCGCCTTCAGAGCCTAATTCTGCGACATAAAGTCCTGTCGGTAGCGCAGGATTCTTTCTTTCAAAAGAGTCTGGTTGTCCAGTTCGTCTAGTGTATTGCAGAGTGACTGTCTTTCCGATCCGTATGGTAGGCATTGCGTCCATTGCATTTACATACCTTCGTCACCCATTCATGTGCTGTAATACCAAATTTGATATATGTGACGCTAGCGAAACAGCCGCGAGCGCATCATGAGCGTGCCATGTAGTCATGTTGTTACATGACGCGAGTGCCATGATTTTCATGTTAGGGTCTGTCACTTGTGTTCACTATGCAATCATGCCATACCATAACAGTTTTGCAACTGGCCATGTGAACGAAACCATCACAAGAGCTGCAGGACCATAAAATGTAAATCATGATTTTCATGACATACACGTAATGATTTTCATTTTATGAGTAGTCAAATATCTTGTTCATACAGTCATATTATGCCATACTAAGTTTGGTATCAATACCATTATCGAAACAGCCTGGAGAGCTAAAAGTCCTAGGCGGCTAGATAGATAGATAGATAGATAGATAGATAGATAGATAGATAGATAGATAGATAGATAGATAGATAGATACGCTCAAAGTCGCCGAAGTTCACTAAGAAATGCTTCACTATTAACATTTTCGCACAAAAGCTAAACGGATTTTGCGCCTGAATGGTGCAATGAGCGTGCGTCGCCACATCGTCATGACGCGACGGCGGACTCGGTTCGCCTACGCGTATTTTGCCGCACGGATAGGGGGAAGGGTTGACTCGCACGCTCATGTGTTGCTCATGCATCCTGGTCGTTGTCGCGTAGCATCATCATGTTGGTTTGTTCATCGTAGCTTTCGGCTGCCGGTTCCTCGGGCCTAATAAAGGTCTTCCAAACCAAGACTTCATACGTGGTGGAGGGTGCTCTTAGATCCGCCGTCGTCCTCTCGACCACTCTACCCGCTGGAGCTACGTTCAGGTCGCCGCTTGGGCCAGGTTTTTGGAAATATGTCACAGCAAGATGAGGTCGGTGCTGCAGCCGTTCCCACTCCGCCACCACGTTCCGCGCTTTCTCACGTCATTAACAGGCTCCAGCGTGAGCCCCATTCCTTCGCTAGTATGTGCGGGGAAGAGGAATGGCTGGACGATTTCGAAGGTGTCGGTGCTGCTAACTGGTGGGATAACACCTACAAACTCGCTCACGTCTCATTTTACCTGACGGGTGTCGCAAAGACGTGGTTCCTCAACCACTTCATCGACATCCCCGACTGGTCAGTCTTCAAAGATAATTTTGGCCTTGTCTTTGGCACACCGGCTGTTCGTTCGGCTCTCGCAAAGAAAGCTCTCGCGGCTCGGAAACAGCACATCGGGGAGTCGTATACATCCTACATCGAGGATGTTCTTTCACTTTGCCGCCGGGTTGACACGCCAATGACAGAGTCAGACAAGGTACGCCAGCTTCTTAAAAGGATTAAACCCGTCGCATTCGATGCCCTTGTAATCCATAATCAAGCTACCGTTGCTGACGTTACGACAACCTGTCAGCGCCTCGAAGAACTTGAGTCTATGCGCTTACAACTCGACAGTGACGCGGCCCGCATTACGGTGGATAAAAAACTAGGAGACACAATAAGGGTGATTATACGCGAAGAATTAGAATCAATGGGATTTACACTACCGTCAGTGTGTCCCATACAGTCTTCTTCAACGTAATTGCGGGATGTCATCAGGGAGGAGCTCACGTCCATGACCCACATGGCCCACCTGCAGCCCTCTGTCGCTCGTACTCTCCCATCGTTCTCGCATGCCACCGCCACGCCTTCAGGCACCGTCAGCTCGACGTCGCCGCCACGAAAGTACGCGTCGATTGCTGCCGCATCTCCCACAAGCTTTTCCGCGATCTTTCCATCACCACTAACTGAACCGTCATCTGGCTCTCTCACTGCTCTCTATCCCGGTGCAGTTAGCACAAGCTACTACCCTCCTTATCAGTCGACTTGCCCTACGTGCTATTATTGCGGCTATCGTGGCCACATTTCGAGTTTTTGCCGCAAGCGCCAGCAAGACGAGCGTCGAGGGTACGACATACGCGAACGAGACTATACAGCAGAAGCCTTGTGCCAGGGCTGCCGTTATTCGTCACCGCCGCGTCGGTCTCCATTTCCGCCAGCATCGGGTGAACTGCGCAGTAGTCATCGATCAACCCGAAGCCGTTCACCGTCGCCCTATTGTCGCTCCTCTTCTCCTCTTCTGCCTGCTTCCGTCGCTCCTGATCGGCGTCCGGAAAACTAAGCGATGCAGCTTTTGGAGGATAAACTGCATTCCAACACAGGACTCCCGTTCGTCCAGCGCGCCCTTACAATGTGATTTCAGTCACAGTTGAGGGAGTGGACGTTGATGCTTTGGTGGACACTGTTTTCTGTTATTTGTGCTGATTTGTGAGCCCATCTCCAAACATTCACGACGCCTTATGATGGACCAACACTGATTATAGCCCAGGGAACAATGATTTGCCCTTCCGCTCTCTGTACTGCCCGCGTGCTAATTGACGAATTTCTTCATCATATACAATTTGCTGTGGCCCGTGCTCCCACGAACTCATTTCAGGCTGGAACTTTCTTTTATCTGCTTCCGCGGCTATGTGTTAATGTGCACAACGTGTCGTTCATCTTACTGACACAGGCCACTTGCTCAACGACGAAACTTACAGGCCACTTCAACTCATCACTGCTGTAGACATCGAGTTACCACGGCACGAACATCCATTAGTCACACTTTTGTCCAACGATGTCGATTATGGTGACATTTTGGTCACTCAGTCAACACGTTGCCTTAATAAAGACATAGCTCTCGCATCAGGTATGGCTCGCTTTAACAGTAGATCAACTGTCCTCGCTGCTACGAACACCACACCAGATAAAAATTTACTCCCGCGGGGCACTACATTCACCCGCGTTGCCGATCTGGAGCTTGTGTGCATCGTGCCTCTTACCCTTGTCGCCTCTAAAAGCCATCCTGCAGATCGTGCTGCTTTCTCGGCCTTTACAGCAGCCATCAACAAAGACTTGACAGACTAACAGAAGCAGCAGCTGTTTTGTTTGTTGGAAAACCATGCAAACACTTTTGACGTTCATTCATTCACCCTGGGCCAGAAAACCGCCACCGCACATCGTATTCAGACTGACGGAACATCCATTGTACACCACCGTCCGTACCGCGGCTTACAAGCCAAACAAAAAATCATTGAGGAAAACGAAGACGATATGCTACAACGAGGGATAATCCGACCCTCAACCAGTCCTTGGTCGCCTCCCATCGTTCCGGTGCGTAAAAAAGATAGTTGCCTATGATTTTGCGTCGATTACCGAGCACTCAATAAGGTCACTAGGAAGGACGTATACCCCATGCCACGCATCGACGACGCCCTCGATTCCTTACAAGGTGCTGAATTCTTTTCGAGCCTCGACTTGCGTTCCGGCTATTGGCAAATCCCCATGCACGAAGATGATAGAGAAAAAAACTGCGTTTGCAACCCCGGATGGCCTATACGAATTCAGTGGTATGCCATTCAGTCTATGCAATGCACCCGCAACTTTTGAGAGCATGATTAACCCCGTGCTGCGTGGCCTGAAATGGAAGACTTGCCTATGTTACCTCGCTGACATTGTTGTCTTTTCATCGACGTTTCCTCAACATCGGCAACACTTGGACGAGGTCCTGACTTGTCTTGCAGGCGCTGGTCTTCAAATTAACACCAAGAAGCGCCATTTCGCCAGCTGATATATCAAGGTCCTCGGTCATGTTGTGAGCAAGGACGGCATTCGTCCAGACCCTGATAAAACTGCTGCAGTGATTCGCTTCCATCGCCCTGCCAAACCAAAAGATTTGCGAAGTTTCCTTGGTCTCGCCTCTTACTTACGGTGATTCATACAAAACTTTGCCTCCATAGCCGCACCACGCCTATAGCTACTTTCTTCCGGTATGCCCTTACAGTGGTCTCTGGAATGTGAATCGGCTTTCGACAGGTTGAATGCCCTCACGACCAATCCTGTACTTTCTCATCTTCACGATGATGCACCGACCTTCCCACACACAAATGCTAGCGGCCGTGGTTTAGGAGCCGTGCTCCTGCAAAGCGACAACTCTTCGCGAGAGCGAGTCATTGCATACGCCAGCCGCGTCCTTTCCGCAGCCGAGAGGAACTACACGATCACCGAGCAGGAGCGCCTCGCCAATGTTTGGTCAGTGCAGAAATTTCGTCCTTATTTTCACGGCCGCCATTTCACAATTGCGACCAAGCACCACGCTTTATGTTGGCTTTCACTCAAGACCTTGTCCGGACACTCAAGAACTTGTCGGGACGCCTCGGCGGCTGGATTCTACGCCTCCAAAAGTATGATTTTGACATCGTATACAAGTGTGGCAGAAAGCATAGTCACGCCGACGGTCTTTCTCACTGCCATCTACCAGCGGCTCCACTCGGCGTTTCTGCAACCACTTTGCACAACACTCCCTCAGAGTCCACGTCTACGGCGGTTTCCTCTCTCGCCTCTACGGACCGGTTGGCTTTGGACAACCTCCACAATTTTACTTCTCGACAGCTGGCTGACCCATACTGTCGACGTATACTAGGCTACCTCACTGGCAGTTCCCGTCCACCTATTACAAGGAGCCGTCGGCAACTCTCGCAATTTAAGCTAGACAACTCGGTGCTGTACCGCAAAATTTACCATCCTGATGGTGAGCGCTGGATTTCCGTTCTACCCCAATCGCTTCGGTCCGAAGTTCTCAGAGCGCTTCATGACCATCCTACTGCTGGTCACCTTGGTTACCATAAAACCTTCGATTGCCTTCGAAGTCGAATTTATTGGCCAGGCATTACGACTAGTGTAGCTCGGTACGTCGGGTCCTGCACAACCTGTCAATGTAGAAAACTACCAACATCTGGTCTAGCCAGTACAGTTCATCCTCCTCCGTGCTCATCCACACCATTTGAAGTCGTAGGCGTCGATCTTTATGGCCCCCTTCCAGTCAGTGCTGCTGGAAACCGCTGGATAGTAACAGCCGTTGACCATTTGACGCGGTACGCCGGGACGGCATCCGTCACTAATCGTTTAGCTTCTGAAATGGCCGATTTCATCCTCTGAGCCATTACACTGCGTCATGGTGCTCCGCGTGTATTGCTCAGTGACCGTGGAAGGGCCTTCCTTTCACAACTAGTGAATTAACTTCTTCACGCCTCGGGCTCAACTCACAAGACTGCCTCTGGTTATCATCCCCAGACTAACGGCCTCGCTGAGCGATTCCACCACACTCTTGTTGACATGATCGCCGCCTATATTCAAGCAGACTACAAGAGCTGGGACGTGGTTCTACCAATCATCACTGTCGCCTACAATACGGCCATTCAGCGGACAACCGGCTACTCACCATTTTACCTAGTTTATGAACGCTCCCCTACTTCTTTCCCGGACGTCTCTTTCTTTACCTGCCACGTAAATTCATATTCATCCTCTTCAGAGGAATATGCTTTACGACTCGCACAGTGCAGCCAACGTGCTCGTATAAACACAGAAGCCCGACAGCAAGACAGAAAGCTAGTTTATGATGAATCGCATCGTGCTGTATACTTTCAACCTGGAGACGAAGTGCTCCTTTTGACGCTTATTCGCACACCTGGTTTGTGTGACGAATTTCAGCCATGGTTTATCGGGCCGTACACCGTTCTTGAAGAGACTTCACCAGTGAATTATCACGTGACGCCACTTGTAGCCTCAGCAGATCGCCGTTATCGAACAACAGAGGTCGTCCATGTCTCCCGTATGAATTTCTTTGTCCCCTTGACTTACCACGGCCAGGCTGGCCGCTTTCACGTGGGGGGAATTGGTGTGGGTATTTAGTTTACCCATCCTCTTCAGCTATACATTATCATCATTATAATGTGTTGCTCATGCATCCTAGTCGTTGTCGCCTAGCATCATCATCTTGGTTCATTCATCGTAGCTGTCGGCTGCTGGTTCTTCGGGCCTAATGAAAGTCTGAGGAACCGACCACCAACAATACACGTGCCTCTCGACCACGCTCCCCTTCGCCACTCCGACGCTCTGTTTCATCACTTCGGCCTGTCTCTCAACTGGCTGCCCAGCGATTGGAAAACTAAACCATGCAGTTTTTGGAGAGAAAACTGCATCGCGGCGAAATGACCCAAATCCTCCTGAACAACCGTCAAACATGTCATTGGTGACTGTGCAAGGTGTGCGGGTGTTGGCTTTGTTAGACACGGGAGCATCTATATATTTATGCGTGCCGACTTATAATTTTAGGTGTGAATACACTTTATAAGCGACCCCAAACAATCTACCGCCGTCGGCGGCGTCCGCAGTCTTCTCTCTATCTTTAAAAGAAAGAGGACTTGGTGGGCCGCAGCGCGACGCTCTACCGAATAAGCCACGGACGCGACGCTGATATCGGTGTCAGTAACGCGCCTTATACCCCCTCCACCTTCGCTCGCTCCTCCGCTCTCCTCGCTCGCTGCAGCTGCGCGCGCACCCCTCTCTCTCGCGCGCCCGCCTTCTCTCCCGTCGAGAGCGGGTCGTGAGGGGGAGTAAAGTTGAAATTCGTTGGCATTCGCCAGTGAGTTGAAGTAAACTCCCCCGTGTGATCAAATTGCGATTCCCAGGAACCATTACACCATAAAGGCACCATAATGTGATTAATAAATATAATAGTGCGAATTAATAAATACCCCTCATAGCATCACCCCGTGTATTCGCACTTAACCATGTTCACCCTCGGGAAAATGCTTAGGAGTTTTTTTATGCGTGCCGACTATATATTTATGCTGCCGGTTCTTCGGACCTAATGAAGGTCTTCCAAACCAAGACTTCATAAAATATATGTACTCGGGCTTCACAAATTTCCCAGTTACGGCGGCATCGGCATTCACGCGCTTTAGGAATGCTGCCATGGCACCATCCAATCTCGCCGAGGCCGACATTTGGTACCAAAATATTTGGCTCAGCACTCGAGCTCCACAGCTCTACTGCACCTTTGTGGCAGATACATCTCCTAAGAACTAAACAGAAACTTCGTTATCAGCCCCATCTTCTTTAAAAGAGTAATCATATACAAAATACCGTTACAGAGTGAAGAAGCCTGAGATGCCTCATAAAATGTGAAAATTGATTGGCGTCCACGTCAGCGACGTCGACATCAGTGATGAAAGAATCATCCTCCAGGCATGACGTCCTTATATGGCATCATAATGATGTCACAGCTCACCAACATTGGTGGCGTCACCAAGAGGTCCTCATGACGTCCCGTAACGGGAAGTGCAGGAACGACGTTACGCTACATATAGAAAAGCCTTAGCACAGAGCTCCCTTCCTAATGAAATGTTGCAATAATTTCACATGCTTCCGTAACGTTTTTATGAAAATATGCGGCAATTACGCGGAAATATATAAAAAAAGATAGATTGTGTATTGAGACACATGAAATTTTGCCAATGGCATGCGGGAGGTTTCTTCAGGGTAGCGACACTTGACAAGTAAGAACTCAATCAAGAGCATTTTTATACGTGATGAAGCGAGGTAAGCACGAAGTTCACTAACACGAACACTACAAAAGCGTATTAACAACTGCGGCAGCTACGCACAAATTGGGGGAATATTGGGGAAGCAGTGGAAAGTAGGTGGCGTTCCCCTCTTTTTTTCCCTTCTCCCCTGTCTCACTTTCTTTCCTACTCTTTGCTAACCATACGATATACAAGACCATGGTACACTTTAGCCTCGTGTTTCAACCCATCACATGCCTCATCAGCTCTTCTTTTTCCAAAAAGGTTACAGCCAAGGCACGCCACGGGCAAGCCTGTTGTCCAAGTAGAAGTAAGTCTTGTTGGTGCTGTTAGAAATAGTTGTATGGTTCAAATTATTTCGCAAAATGCCGAGAGCTACATTTCATGCAATGTTTACCGTTCCTCATACAATTTCTTGCTAGGCTCGCATTCTTCGAGAAAACGAGCAGATCTGAGGTGTGAATGAAGTGTATGAACGCCACAATGCTTATCATTTCTGACATAGAAACCATGAATATAATAGTCACTTTTGCTATTTTCCTTACACTGTAGTTGTACATATTCTCCACGCCCCCCCCCCCTCCCTACCCTGCTTCCCGCCTCTCACCTCTACCTCCTTTCACAACGACTGCTGTTGTGAGATCACAACAAGGGTCATCTGCGGCGACGTAGTAGTCCACCGCCGCCGCCGGTGTCCGTAACCACAATCGCACAAAGTAAGAAAAAACCTCAGTAAATAAAAATTACCAGGTACACAGTGGGACTCAAAACCTGGTCCCCTGCGTGCCATCCCAGTATGGTACCACTGGTTCACCCCAGTGCTTGTAACGCACTTGCGAATTTGCCTTAGGCAGGCTTGATGTCAGGAAAAGAATCGTGTTTATCTAAATAATAAAGCGTTTTAAAAAAGCAAAGAAACAATCAGGCGTTACACAATGCGAAGCGTAATAAGTGCATCGTCCAATGCTCCAACCCATTACAAAAGCTTGTTCTTCATCACCCAATAGCTTTGGTGTATAGCCAATTTAGGCCTAATTTTTCATCGTTGTCAGCCACTGCATTACAAATTGCTAAAAATTATTTGCGAGTATGTAGCAGATACCATGCTTATTCGAGAGATGAAGAAGGATAGCATGGTGAATACCGGCCTACTACACTGGAATTATAATTATTTATGTGTAGGGGGTACCCAGCAAGTCTTCTTGTAGCAGTTTCCCAAACACTAAATGGCCGCTCTTCCAGCTTTCGCTGTCACTGTGGTGCGCGCTCCGTGCAGGCATGGTGGTTTTTTTTTTTTGCTTTCCTGAATATTAGGTCTGCGTGTTCAGATATAAAATCGTTATTATGTCGTCATGAGTCCACCAGCGCTTCACTGACATATGCCTAGTAGATCAAATTGTACAGTTAGCAGTTATGTTTTCAATAACCTGACTGATGACATGAATGTGATCAATTCTTGAAAATTGATTTCTGGTTGACGTCAATACAGAATTCTTATGACGCGTTCTTTATATTACAACATCTTTTCCTAAGAATAGTAGGAATGCCATGCTAATATATACATACATTCTTTTTCTTGACGTGTCAAGCTTCCTACATATCTTTTGTGCGCTGTTCCCTATCTGTACTGTTTGAACGGTAGTTATGCTGGTAATATCTCTATCAAGATTATTCTATTATTCTTCACGGTATTTCTGTCCATCCGACAGTTAAAAGAATTTCATCCTTCATTAGTTTTATGCGGCATTGTTGCTTCATGACGACGCCGTTTGTAACATACCATGGTATGTAATTTTATGTAATTAGAAAAAAGGTTGGTATATTCACTAAGTGTTGGCCCGTTACTTGTCACAGAATCCATACCCTGCTAGTAAGTGCAGCTAGTAAAAGTAATCCTCGTGAAAGGCACTACCACGTTTGGCTCGTAACAAACACTAGCCGAAATACTAACAGGCTGGGTACAAGCACTACGTCATTGGGTAGTTAAAATCACTACCTAGTTAGTAAGTAAATTCTGCTGACTCAAGCGTTTACTTCATTACTAAACTTTGAGTAACCGCCGCAAATAGAGGTTTACGCCTATTTTGCTAAATGTTCGTGTGCATGGCCATATAAATATGATTCAATTGCAAGAGTATATAACAAAAAACAAATTGTCATGTTCCTCGTAAATTAATATTGACATTTAATTACGTCATGTAACTATAGTGGGGTAAGTGCACATCACAGCAACATACTTATATAGAATTGAAGACATGATCACATCAGATTCACATATGTATAGTCATATGTGAATCTCATATGCTCATATGGACTTATGAGCAGATGATATGCTCATACGAGTCCGCATGAGCATATGATTTTCATACTTACATTCTTATATGCTCATGAGAACTCATACGAGGGGATCACGCGAACACGCATGCGAATGCATGCACAAGTAAATCTTCAAGACTTGGACATAGCAGAATTCCACATTAGCAGCAGCTTCAAGAGTATATAAACGCCTGATTTGGGACCACACACTGCGTACTGGTTAGTACTCACAGAATTTATAAGATAATTGTTTTCTATGCATCATCATACCCCCTTCTATTTACTTATGTGTGTGGCGTTACGTAGCACGAAACTTCTATTGCAAGGTAGTCAATAAAATTACAGATTGCCTAAATTTTACTTACGATCTCACCATTACGGCAAAATGTACTGCGATATCTACGACCCATCTGGCACCGTAGGTGGCTTAGCAGTTGCCTAGTTAAAAACGCGAAGAAAAGTTCCCTGGTTATCAACGGCTAGAGTTAGAACCTGTACCAGCTGGTGGCTATAGTAATAGAATGCCGCGAAGGTTGTAAAATACTCCGAAAACTAGTAAACACACGCCTTTACTAACTGATTACTAACTTTTTTAAGAGTGTTCCTTTCATGCGCCGAAATTCACACGATGATTTGATTGACATGTGGAGTTTAACGTCCCAAAACCACCATATGATTATGAGAGACGACGTAGTGGTGGGCTCCAGAAATTTCGACCACCTGCAGTTCTTTAACGTGCACCCAAACCTGAGCTCACGGGCTTACATCATTTGCGCCTCCATTAAAAATGCAGCCGCTGAAGCCGGGATTCGATCACGCGACCTGCGAGTCGGGAGCCGAGTACTTTCGCCACTAGACCACGGCGGGGTGCGAAGTGCGCTCGCGCTGAGGAAAATGTTAAGCTATGTTTTCACGCATTTGTTCTTAATTAACTGCCTTATGCTGTTTCAGGTATGTTTGCTCGCAAGAAGCGTGAGTGTTTTGTAGATTGCAAGGCGCAATCTGGGGATCACGAGAAGTCAGTCTTAGTTATAGCCTCATGTGAGTAGCAATAAACAGTAAAAAAAGAAAACAACAACTTCTGTTGAACTGAGATGACCAGAGGACAGGGTACCGAGTACCAGCGCTGGAACTAGGCTTCCCTGAAAGACCGTTAGCGCTTTAGGAGTTAACAATGCCTGCCATTTAATAATTAACATTACATCAAGCTGCATTAATCATAGAGGTGTTCTTTTTTTCACGTGTTTTATGTATTTATAATGAAGCTTTTGAAGGTTCGGTATCCGCTCCAGAGCACGCGATCAATGTCGCAGGCACCCACTGTCGCCCCGACCCCACTTTTGCGAAGCTCAAGAAAATCATTGCAAAACGTATGATCTTCTCAGTCGCCTGGGCAAAGTTCGGTTCAGACCACACATTCTGCACTTTTTTTTGCATTCCTAACAACTACGACTGTTTATTATGCCTTGGATAGCTATTGAATTGAAGTAAAATTTGTACAGTATGCGTGTTCTTACCCTAATCGCGTCATATACATGACACATGCTCACTGTGCAATGTTTTCTGAACGAACGTAATATCTCACCCGATCCCCTGGAGCAGTAGCAATTCACGAAGTCGCATTTCCCAACTATTTACTGGTTCTAGACGACGTGTTACCTGCGTTGAGATTCGTTGTGCAGTCATCAGCAAGCTTAACACGAACGCTCTGTCGCGTGACCAGACCATGACTGACGCCAGCTGAGAAGCGCCGGGCGCTGTTGCCGAGGCAATACATCAGTATGCTTGGATATTACGTATGTCAGCATGCATGGGTAAAATAACGGCAACAGAACCCAAACCAAGGTGGCGCCTGCATCAATCAAACTGTTTCAGGACACACCGCGGAACGTTCGTGTTATGCTGGCTGAACGGCTGTACATTTTAATTGTCTATAAGTAGATGTATACAGGAATCGCTGACTTCAAAGCAGTTACGTACGGATGTTACGGTGTTATATACGACGCAAGTTTGGTGCAATCATACGAGAATTCTGTGCTTTCCATAGCGTCGTATGTAAATAAGAATGCAACAACTTTACACGCCCTTATTTTACGACATTACACGCCCTTACACGCCCTTAGCTTTCTGTGTACCATTCTTCAAAATATATGTTTTTCTGATATAATTTAAATATAAGCATACTTCTTTTCTGGGCATAATGGCGCAAAAGTTATGTCCTGGGTACTAATTGCAAGAAAAGCATTCCCCGCATCATAAAAAACAATGTCTGACAACCATAACAAGCTGTCATTGGACAGCTTTTTTATCGGCCACCTTTTTTCACCGTAAATGTTTTTTTTTTGGTGAAAATAAAGTTCTTTTATTGATTGATTGATTGATTGATAAGTAGCCATCAAGGTTCGTTACAGGCGTACATAACTTCATGTTGCTTAGTATTGCGCAATAAAGCGACCTAGTACATTTATATAAATCTAAAGAATAAAGTAAATTTGCAGTTACTCCGGCCTATATACTGCACAACAGAAGTAATATGAGGTCTTTATACTAATACAAAGTATTGCAGGATATTACATCATACAGCCTTCGGACTCTCTCTACATCCACCTCCACAATATATAGCCCCCTCCCCCCCTGAGAAATATCAAATAATGCCTATATTGATCATGCCGTTAGTATTCATCCGACCAACAAATTAATAATCTGGTGTGCTCTACAAATTTGAATTGTCCGATACGCATATATAAACGTATAGCCTTCAACTCATTTCACATTAGCCTCCACAATATTAGCACTCAATAAGAATTTAAAAGAATTTGAAAACTCATTGTTACATTAGTATTAATCTGATCAATCAAATAAAAATATGGCGCACTCAACAAACTTGCAATGGTTGATGCACATATCAGAACCTATAGCCTTCTACTCTTTTTTCATCCACCTCCACTATAAAAACACTCAAAAGAATTAAAAAAAATATTTAATTGATCATGCAGTTGGTATTGATCAGGCCAACAGAATAAAAAATACTGTTTGCCTCATAAATTTGGAATGGTTGATTTAAAAGATGACAGACAAATATTCTTCTAACACTACTGCTGCACTCTCATGAGCTGTTTATAATAACTGCCATGAAAGGTTAGCGAGTGTCTATTAAAGACAGCACGGTGGTTAAGTAAATTTTCCAACGTTGAGGTCATTGATGTGTGACGTGAGTTTGTGAGTATGAAGAAATAATGCTTAAGAATAATGAAATAATGCATAACAAGGAATAATGCTCCGCTACGTGTACTGGTTTAAAAGTAGCAGTATTTAGCGTCAACGAGCTCGTTGCACTGAAATGCTGTTTCGCACAAAAGAGCTAGCAGAAAAGTGATTTTTTTCACAAAAAATAGCTCATTTTGGTGTTTTTGTAAACATTTGGTGTTTGTGTTGTTTTGGTTCGTTTGTTGTAAACCAAAAATAATAATTTTGCCCATGACCGAAAACTCTAGAAAGATGACAAATAAGTAAATAATAAAAATTTTTGGGTCCGGGTCAACATGGCACCCAGACCATCTGGGTAGAAACCAGGTCTTCTGCCACAGATACACAATAATTGTTGAAACTGCCTTCGAAAAAAAACATTACACAAATGTCATGCTGCAAGAGGAGTCTCCTTAACAATTAATATAATGCGTTGCATAGGCGTAGAAATCCGCCATGCTTTAAAAGGATACAATTGAGCAACGAGTGGGTGTTTTAAAAAACCCATCCTTTACGAGATAGCGCTGAGACATATTTGATCATGATCACCAGCGGACGCATCAACAAAGGAAGCAGCTGCGTACGTTCGCCTGTTACCCATACGGACGCGTAGTGGGCCCTACGCTGATTCGCACAAAGAATAACTGTGGCATAGCGAGCAGTTGCTAAGAGCTGCGCGTGAAGTACGCAGTCAATGATACCTTGAAACGGCCAATGTTACGCGCGCAGTCGTTCGCTTCCTTACGACACGGTTGAGGCATGCAGTGAGAACGGAAGTTGGCTATCATTTCAGTGGGCGATGCACCCGAGGCCATAATATGCTATCGCGATCTGCTTTGAAGACGAAGGTCAAGCGTCCTCCATTTTTTTTACTTGGTTACTTTTTAGCATGGTGACCGAAAATTCTCAATAATCTACCTAACAGGGCCTTGACACCAAATTTTCGCTCATAATGTGTGTTACATGGATTAATCCCTGCTTGGTTACAAACACGCTGGCGAAATCGCAGAGCATTTGATCGAGCGCCTAATTTAAAACAAGCATTTTCACAATTGCTTAAGCGGCCCTAGAGTCTGATAACGGCGGCTCAATTGCCAGCAATGACGTAAAAAGCCACTTGCATTGCGAGCGTCTGTATGCGAGTGGATGTATGTGCGTATTTAACGCAAATTTTCAAACATTTTTGCAAGTCTGTGCATTTGTATCACTTTCGAAATCGGAGCTTGGAAACTGATAAGGGCTGTTTCACAGCACCAAAAAAGTAGAATTACGAGTTCTTACTGAGAAACCAGTAAATTAACATTGTCATATGCTTGCACCGGTAAGTGACAAATATAACAAAATCTATTTCCAAAACTCACGAGCGTTAAAACAGGAAATCTTTCCTAAATAGACAGATGCCCGTTCTGGTGACGCATTTTTAGGAACAAACTGCGTAAGAACGCTACGAACCCACCTGTCAAACAATAATCATTAAACACCAGCACACGCAACATGAAATAAAAAAATCTTGTACGCTATGTGCTGGCCTAAAAGAGTGCTAGTATGCGTCATTACTCTGGGTTGTGTCACCACAATCATTTAAGTACGCGACATGTGTTATATCTCCTTCCATCAGCGCTGTTCTGTATTTATCAAGAATTACATAGCGCTTCTAGCCGATAATCGAAGCAGTTGCTTTCACTGGGGCTCTCCGGTCGGCCACCGATAATGTCGGGCGCGTTTGAAAAAGATTGCCGAGCAATCATCCAAACCAACAGAAGGTGCCTGCTCATTAGAAAGCAAAATGTAGCTCGTCACGAGGAGTTTTCCTCCCATCATAGAGCAGAAAGGTGGAAGGGCCTTTCAAGGTTACAAATTCGTAGTAGTACTTTCCGGTAAATTTGTTGCCGCCATAACTTTTTAACACACGGACTGCTGACAGCGGCGATAATATGAAGAGAAGGCATTCGGACCACTAACAAAATGCGCAAGCACATTGCAGTGGCGCAGCACCACAAATGCATCGTTGCTGAAATATCGCGGTGCAGGTGTTGCTTATTTATTTATTTATTTAATTTATTTATTTACAAGTACCTCACAGACTCCTCGCGGAGCATTGAGTAATGGAAGCATCACAAAATGAAATGGAAAAGAATGCGATACATGAGTCTAAAAAGTGCAACTGTAACGTACTTGCGAGACGGGGAAACGAATTGAATTACATGTCAAAAAAAAAACACTAAGAATAACACCAACTACTAACTAACAGCACAATATTATGAAAACAGTACTCAGAAAAAGTAAAAATAAACCACGAACTATTAATTAGCAGAGTGATACTAATAAAACAGTACTCATAAAGTAATGAAAAAATAACCCTCGATTTTTAAAAAATAGGGGCACGCAAGTCGTGTAAAAAATGTACATCACTTGTGCACTCATAGAAAGAAGAAAACAAAGTAGAAACGAATTTCTAGCATGGAACTTCGCACAAACTTCGCACAAAAAAAAAAGTTTCCATGACGCGATACGGCTTGATGTATAATGTGATGATTGTGAATATTTGTTGCGATGAACACTGTAAAGTCAAGAGTTGTCTAAATTTATCCTTATCTGCTTGCGCAACAGTGCCACTTGAAAGCGAATTCCATAGGTGAATGGCTCGTCGCAAAGCCGAGAAATTAAACGCGTGAGTGTTTCCATATATAGATGTGATTGTAGCTTCAGTCGTTGTGAAGACGTCGTGATGTGCAGGACGCGCATACCAATGGTATGTCTGGTGCCTTTTTTTAGGAGTGAAGCTCCTTAAAGCGGCACCCGTTCGTCCCTCGTCGTAGTCGTAGCGCGTAACCAGTCTTGCGCTTTGACCTGCAAGGTGGTTCCGGTGGAAGATTGCTCCTGTGCGTTGTTGAAGAATAAAAAATTCGCAGCGTGCGCGTTGACCAAAAGTCGAATTTTCTTGTCTCTCAATCCCAATTAGCAGCCATTGGCATGTACGTTCAGCACTATTTGACAAGAAAGGGTTGCTAGCTTATAGCCGCTGGGCGTAACCTCATTGGTTTTAGAAAGGTTTAGCGAGCGTTGGGCCACAGTGCCATGAATACAGTGAGCTAGTATATACCATGAACTCGAGTTGGTTGAAGGTAGGAAGTAGACACGAAGCGCAAGCCGTAAGAAAGTGTGTCACCTCTCGTTTAGTCCTTGGAATGTCCACTGAATGGCGGAGCTTCTATATGCGGAATATAGGAAGAAAAGATGCTAGATGGTGGTACTTAGAGTGTTCAATAGATGGACGAACGGGCACAAAGACAGGTGCATGGACGGATGCACGGATGACTGCACGGGCGGATGGACGCATGGACGGACGCAGGGGCGGATGCATGGACGAACGCATGAACGGACGCATGAATGGACGTGCGGACGCACGAACAGACACATGCTCGGACGGGCGGATGGACACATATATGATGAAAAGATGCGAGATGGTGATACTTGGAGTGTTGACTAGATGGGTGAACGGCCACACAGACAGATGCATGAAAGGGTGCACGGATGGCTTCACGGACGGATGGACGCATGGACGGAAAACAGGGGCGGATGCATGAACGAATGTAGGGACGGATGCATGGATGGGCGTGCGGACCGTCACGAACAGACGCACGCATAGACAAGCGGATGGATGCACGGACGGTCCCACGGACAGACGCATGGACAGACGGAAGCAAGAACGAATGGACGGACGAGTGCTTTGCCCCCTTCTCCATCATTCACTCCGCGGATATGCTGCGATTTTTTGGTAAACATATCTACGGAGTAATGACAAGAGTGCCATGTCATGACGATTACTTAGAGTTTGAAGGGAAAGGTTGAGTTTTATCTGCGTTACGCTTGACTAATAGTTGTAATGGCGGGACATGAATCGACTAGCTTTATTTTTGACAGCTTCTAACAAGCAGATTAGGTATTCTTGATAAAGAGACTATATGGGAGACGCGAATTCAAGCTTAGGACGTACGAATGTTAGAAACGCGAGTTTGCGAATGTCAGGTGGGCAGCTACGCAAGTTGCGGCGAATATACCCGAGGAATTTTGAAGCGTGTGCGCATATGGTTGTGATATGAAAGGTCCAGGACAGACTTGGTGTAAGATTAACGCCTAGATATTTGTACATTGATGCGTGATGTACTAAGTTTCTATTTATGTATACGAAAAGCTATGATTTGAATTTTTACGTGAGAATGGCATTATTTAACCTTTATATGAGTTGAGACTCATTTGCCAGGCGTCACACCATTCGGTAACAAGCTGAAGGTCATGCTCTAGAATGATGTTATCATCAGGGCTCTCAATGGGCCGGTATAATATACAATCATCGGCAAAGACATGCTTGCAGGATGAAATTTTACGAGGTAGACCATTAATGCAAATAAGAAAAAGCAAGGGTCCTAGCACAATACCTTGTGGTACACCGGAGGTGACATATGTTGGGGGTGACGTATGATCATTTTCGATTGTGAATGGCTGACGGTTTGTTGGAAAGTTTCAGATCCAAGAGAGTGTGAAGCTGTGTAATTTAAGAACTGATAATTCTGTAGTAAACGGCGATGAGCTTCGCAGTCGAAGTCTATGGAGAAATTAAGAAATAGGCAATCTGTCCGAAGGTTTTGATCCATGTTAAAATGTATGTCTGTAATGAGTTTGAGCAACTGAGTTTCACATGACTGGCCCTTTCTAAAACCGCGCTTATTAGCAAAGAAAAATGTATTGCATTCCAGATGGGTATATTCATGCGAAGCAATGACATGTTCAAACATTTTGCAACAAATGCTTGTCAAAGTAATCGGATGGTAGTTTTCTGGCGAAGTTTTACTACGACTTTTGTTTACTGGTACGACTTTTGCTATTTTGCAGTATGAAGGAAGGTGGCCGGATGATAAAGACTGGCGAGAAATATGACACAAGGTTTTACTAGATATTGTGACTGTATTCTTCAAAATTTTGGAGTTGATATTACCAAGACCCGATGAACTCGACAGCTTAAGTTTGGTAATGAGACCTGCGATACCTTCTCCTGCTACGTCGATGGGTTCCAAGTACTGATGATCTAGATTTGCGGCTTGCGGAATGTTTGAATGGTCTTCTGTGGTGAATATGGAGGAAAAGAACGTAATAAAGGCATCTGCGCAGTCCTTATCGTTTAGAAGAACTTGATTTTTTTCACATAAGGATATGTGCTGTGAGCCGTTATTTGGTAAGATCACCTGCCAAAACTTTAGGCCCGTGTACTCAGATTTGGGTGCACGTTAAAGATCCCCAGGTGGTCTAAATTGCCAGAGCCCTCCACTACGGCGTCTCTCATAATCATCTAGTGGTTTTGGGACGTTAAACCCCACATATCAATCAATCACCTGCCAAAACTTTTGAGGGTTGTATTTGAGTAACGATGGTAAATCATGCGTGTAGTATTTATCCTTGGCATCTGCTAAAGTTGAACAATATTCTTTCAAAACCACACTATACTATCCCATCGCACGGGCGAGTTTCTACGCTTTGCATTTGCGTATAGCCTTTTCTTTTTATTTCTTAACCTTCGAAGGTTTTGGAGAACCAAAGTTGCGCTTATCGCCCGATATCTTGATTAGCGGGATATGCTTTTTCATTATAGTACACACCTTTTTTTTAAACGGAAGCCAGTTTTCTTGTACTGAACAAGCCGAGAATAAAGGTAAAATGACGCTAGACAGAAAATTTTCAAGTTCTTCGCTGATTTTGTCATAGTCTCTTTTGTCGTAGTCACGAATAGTTTTGTTTAAGACGCCAAAAAATTGCAAGGGAATATTAAGCGTAAGTAGTAGCAGCTTGTGGTCACTTAAGCCATCTAAGCAGACAATTTCGCCAACCGTTTCAGGGGCGTTAGTGAAGACTAGATCTGAAATGTTTGGGCCGCGACTAGGTTGTGTAAATATTTGGAACCAGTCGAAGTCTTAAGCTAGTGAAATGAACTGCATGGAAGTGCGACAAGTGGATGATAGGGTTTTCCATTCAATGAGGGGAAAATTAAAATTGCCAAAGAGATAAACAATATCTGCTGAACATAGTTCAAGAGCTTCAGAGATATTACTACGAATTTTGACGAAAAATGATTGGTCTGTATCAGGAGGATGATAACAGCATCCTATCAAAACTTTGTTACTGTAGGTTTTACATTCCGCCCATACTACTTCAATACTAGATTTTATGCTTACAATACGTGACGCGAATGTTCTTTTGATACCCGGAGTTCACCGTCACCTTTTTGTTTTCACTGCAGCGATCACACCTAAACATGTTAAATGGGCTATTATGTGGGAATATTTCTTGATTGGCTATTTGAGGCTGTAGCCAAGTTATCATGAAAATAACAATGTCTGAATTGCAGTCGTCTAGAAATGAGGTGATAGCGTCGCCTTTAGGTAACAGACTACGGATGTTAGTGAAAGACAGCGATAATAATGGTGTGATTTCGGGTGGCTTTGACACGTTGCGGTTGCAATTGTGCGCAGAGTTTAGCTGCTATCGCTCGCAGGAAACAACAACTTTACTAGCGCCATCATAGGCATAAATGGCGTTGCCAATTCCTAGTCTATCATTTGACAGGCTAAAAGGCCGGTCTTGCGCTTTGGCAAAATCGATTAGCTGCTGTCTGGCGTGCCATGTGGCTGGCGAGAAATCTTGATGAATTTAAAGGCCAGATCCCTTAAGCCAATGTGCAGCAGACAAGATACGTCCTTTGTCTTTGAAAAATGTCAGTTTCGCAATGATAGGCGTCACCTTTTTCTCGGTATATTTACCTAATCTGTGTACCCAATCAAAATGCGAAGCAATTAGTCCCATGCCCACTATTTGAGAGCAGAGTTTCAAGACTTTACTTTTTGAGGCAGCCAAGTTTTGCTTTGGCTTGTCTGCTATTTCGAAAAAAAAGAATATCAGATTGGATTGTCGCATGCGGTTTTCTGCACCTTCACATCTAAAAGATATTATGTTCAGCTTATTGGAAACATCACGCACTGTATTCAAACACGTTCCAGAAACGCCAAATGATTGTGTTGGTATAGATGTTCCAACGCTGCTAACTTTGTATTTAGCAGTTTAGTTTCCTCTACCGCGAGGGCACGTTCTTCGTTCGTGCGTTTCAAATCAGCGGGCAAAGCCTTTTCATTATCTGCATATTTGCCAACATTTTCTAGAGCAGCCACCTGTTCCTTTTAGAAAATTTCACAGTCAGCTTGCACAGCAGCTACGGCATTTTCGAGCTTGTTTATTCGCTCCAAAAGCAGCGGCATAGGCGTCTGCCTCAGTCTTGGTCATTGGGTTCAACTCAACATCGCCTGCAAGGACAAGTAGCAATTTAGACAAGGTAAAGCATACTTTTGATATTAACGAAAGAGAACGCGTAACCACATTAGTCCACTCTGTCGGGCACGACACCACTATGTTACAATAATTGCAGGACTTCAACGAGGCATCATCTGCCAAGTAACTAACCTGCAACAACGGAATTGGTGTGAAAGGCTTGCTGGAAGTGATGATATTCAAACAATATCGCTTTTGTTATTTTAGTGCACACCATCGCAGAATATTACATGTCCAAATGGTGTCACATGTGGCCTTGGAGGATTCTACGAAACCAGAAGATGCTTTTTTATAAGCGACCATGATGATGCCAACTACCCGCCACCGGACTATGAAGTTATTGTGGCAGGAACGCCGATACCACACGCACAATAAACGACGTTCCTCTGTTTATCCCATTGCTGTCAGTTCTAATTCTTCTGAATGAACCTTCTGATCATTCCCGCAAGTGAGAGGGTATTATCAAAGGTGTACAATCAGGAAAATGTGTAGCATATTATTTGTACGTTTATGAATGATTATTAGCTTCAAGTAGAGTAAGGGGAAGCGATGCCATGACGTATATTGCTGCAACCTATTTGCAGTACATTATCAGGGGCGCAGAAAGCAAATACTTCGTGATGACGTTTTACTGTTCTCACTTTATTAAACAAATATCCCGTATTTACACGAATAATTGTGCTGAAGTAGATCTTTTATGGCGGCTTAAAAGGCTAAAAGTTGAGTAATATCTCCGCTTTACTAAGATATCCGATCTGGCTCTCTTATTGACTATATTCGTGTACAATTTTATTCTGACTGATGTTAAAACTAGGTTGTAAAGTCTGTGAACTGATCAGATTCTTGCAGCGTAGTAAAATAGGGGCTATCAGTATGAGGAACATACTCTTGATGGGCAGCATTGTGTGATACTTTCAGAGCCAAAGAACAACTGGGACATCGAGGCTTAAATCGGGCCATTCATACTTGAATGCCATTTTTTTCTTGTCGTTTGCTTGTATGTGGGCGCGGCCCGCTTCGAGCTAGTTCACGCCCCGACAGACTTAAATAAACTTTTTTCATACCGTACTATTTGCTTGTACCCCGGTGACTCATTTGCTGCGGCACAAATATTGTTGTGTGTAGTTAGAGATCAGTAATGAGAATAGGTCTGTGCCAGAAAAAAGCACCTTTTAGCCTTAATGTTTGAAGTTTTGCAATATTTTCTAAGCCGAATAGCTACTCCAGGAGAACAAAACGAAAAAAAAAACTGGAGCTATGTTTTATCAATCTCTGGCTATGGGCAATCCAGAAAGACACCTGTGTGCATGTGCGGCAAGCGAGCCCAATTACAATACACATTAGTTCAGGGGGATGGTAAACGGCACAGTGAACTAGTGAACGCCAAACGTTGCAGCCTCGGCCCATGCTGTGAGGTGAAAAGCTACGGGAGGAACGAAGGAAGCTGTGTTGATGTGAGTTTCGCGAGTTGATGAGGCGGAGCGGATGCCTCATACGGTTGACCGCTACAGAAGAAACAATAATATACTATATAAAACCCATGGGATGTCACCGGTAAAAAAGGCAGCAATACCATAAATCGCAAAAAGAAAAAAAATATATAGGACAAGTAATATTTATGGAATAACAAATATTAACAGTCCATTAAATAGTGCGCTTATTCATCAAGCGTCCTGCTGAGACAATAAAATGACAGCGTGTTTATCTTTTGTCTACATTTCAGACTTTCTAGAAAGTAACAGACGTGATATAGAGCAGTTGTCATTATAAATTAGTGATGATATGGATGAATACATAGTTCAGAATTTTTTTCAAAGCTACCTGGCTTTTGACTGGTCCTCGAGCGTGGGCTTGTGCCGCCGATTCAAGTGAGGTTCAGATTTGCAGTACCGTGTAACAGCCATTTAGATATGTTGGCTTGGTTTGAATACTTGATTAAACTTGAACAAATGATACAGATGCGCCGGCCATCGGCTACGGTATTACCACGCAATTTTAACACAGGAGCTGTTATTGTACAGCGAATTTCTGTTAGTCATGAAGAAAATTATCATCGTCATCAACAGCAGCTGCTGTCTTCCTGCACTTCTTCGTGTGCATGTTCTTCATCTGTGTTGCTTCTAAATCGTGTGCGACAATTTTTACAGCTTAGGGAGTAATTAATAGTACTGATATGCTAAAGAACGAGTAGAGAGAGGAGAAAAGAGGTACAGTGAAAGAGAGAGAGAAAATAGAAAATGAGAAAGATGGAAACAAAGAGGCTGTGAGAATAGAGAGAAGAAAGAGAAGAATGGAAAAAAATAGAAATAAGAAGAGAAACCGGTGGCAAAAACAAAGATAGAAAAATTGAAATACACAAAAACAAATCAAATGGGAAGAGCAAAGAGAGAAAGGAAGAGAAAATAAAAAGAACGAGGGTAGGTCGCCCCTTCTCCACACTTTCATCATCTTTCGCCCCGATGTGATGCGGCCCTAATTCTTTTATGAACTTTTGCAAGTTCCCGATCACTTGACTATGTTTCTTGAAATAGTGCTGCACCTGTACAGCTTCGACGTTTGCGTCCTTTAGAAGAACTCTAACAGATGTGCAACAGCACAGATGAATAAAAATAAATCTGACAGATTTTCACTGCATGTTTTAGATCTCATTTATAATTGATAGGCTTTAAGTGTTCCAGAGAGGAGTAGCGCGTCTCCTAACAATGGTATTGTGCATGTCTCATAGCTTAACATTATACATGAACCGTAGATTCGACCCAACTTCTCTTCATGTATCTAAGTTTTTCTGGGGTCTTTTTTTTTCAGTGTAAGCTTCACGGTTATTCATAGTCAACTCAGACGTGATCACCCAAAAAAAATATTGATTAACAGACGGAAAGTTATGACTGCGAATCTTCTATGCACCATCGAACGGCTGTGTTATATTTTCTGCACTGTTTTTTTTTGAGGTTAACATTCATATGCCACTCGAGCCGCCACATTGCTATACCGGACAAAAATAAACTATTGACAGTCAGCTGGTCTGCCTTGTCGGGGAGTTCTCGGTAAAGTACGGAGTTTAGTGAGAACAGCTGACTTTTAAGCGTTATGGTTTGAATAGACTATTCATAGGAGCTGATTAATGAATGATAATTATGAGCTCTTAACAATTAGCTCAGCTTTGTTTGTTGTGAAAATACACAGACGTCGATAGAGCCGACGCACCTCAGTAGAAAAGGCGCGTTACGAGCCACGAAAATCTGCTTCATTTCTATACAGCGCCGACTGCGTTGCACCCGGCCCCAAGTGCTACGCTGTGGCGGCCCCCATCCCACCACCGAGCCCCGATGCCCTCACCGGCAACAAGAGAGGAAGGTTCTAGAAATCACTGCCTCTGCAGACCCGCCCCTCTCTCATCGTGAGGCCGAGAGGAACCTTAAGAGCGAGGGAAAAGCCGTGCCTGCTCGAGCACCATGCACTGGTATTTCCCCGGTAATGCAAATGGGCCGAACGTGAAGCACGGTTGTTTCGCCCTCGGCTGCCGAACTCTCGGCCCCAGACAGCGAGGTGCATGAGGACATGGTGATTAGTGCCCTGGCCGCTGCCGTGCAGACCCTCATCGGGACAATACCGCATCTGGCCCTGTATTCGACTTGTGCAACGTCGCCCTGGCAGTCCACGCTGCTCTCAACCCACATGGCTAGCGGCAAGATGTTTCGGCCGCGGATTCTTCAATAGAACGTTCGTTCTCCTCGCTGCCATCACGCCGAGCTGTCTACCAAACTCCTCCTACGTGAGTACAACGTCTTGCTGCTGCAAGAAACCTATGCTCGCGTCGGAACAGTCAACCTACCTAGTTTGGTCGGCTATCACAGCACCACGCAGTCTGAACTTGAAGAGTGTCGTTCAGTCCGGTGCAGCACTGCCTCGTGATCTCCCGGTACGTAGCGGGCTTCGGTTCACGTGTGCGCCAACCTCCCTCACGCTGCGGGGGACATCGGGGACATTCTCTGTGACACCCTTGAGGCCATCATCCTGACTGTGCGCATCGGGAGCATGGACACCAGTGTCGCGAGCATGTAAGTGCGCACATCAAACTACTCGGCACACTGACACACGAATTTTGTGCGCTGCCTCGCAGACCGGCTAAATCGTGATACGGTCATCGGTGGCGAATTTAACTATTACCAAACCTCATAAACCAGTGGTGTGACGAACCCCCGTGGGCGCGCCCTCCTCGATGCCATGAAAAAGGCCGGACTGCTCGACATAAACACGGGTAGCTGTACTCTCGCACGCCGTAGCATGTCCGTCAGTGCCATCGACCTAACTCTCGTGGGTAGTACGCGTAAATATGAGTGGCAACGTGCACAGGGCTGCAGGGCTCCAACCACTACCCCATCTTGATCACACACACCTCAGCTAACATGAGGTACACTCGGACCTACAATGTTGTGAAGTGGACGTGCTTCAGAGAACTGTGTGCTACAGTGCCAGTCTCTGCATGCAGACTTCTTGACCACGCTGGCCGAGTGCGCGACGCAGGTACCACCCACTGCACCGTGTCTGCGGGCACCCCCGCACCAGACATCAGCCTCCTCTATTTTCGCGCCGTGCGTCGCAGGGTGCAGATTGTGGCAGTGTGCTCGCAGAATTCGAAACATTGGCGCGCCTATAACTCTTTAGTGGCGAGAGAAGAGGACGTTAGACGGCGTCGAAGGTGGCCGATGGGGCCGTGCCGATCTCGCCACTTTATTCCACGCCTGAAGTGGAGTGTCCACGTCCGACACGCCAAGTGCGCTAGCTTGTTATAATCCTCGCGCAGCTCGAGCTAGCATCAGCTGCGCGAGAGGCGCGACGCAGTGATCAAGAAGTGATGATGGTGAAGATGGCACTAACGCCCCCCCCCCTTAGCGCTTTGCGCGATTTGAAACCATATGAAAGAAGAAAGAGAGTGACAAATGTTATGTACATGAACGACCATTCATAAAGTGTTCACTTGGGAAGTCCAGGTTGTCAACGTTGATGGTTCATCGGTAAGCAGCGGGTCTCCGGTGGGCGACTCTGAGAAAAGCACAAGGAACGAAGAAGGAAGCATCGGGTCGCTGTGGTCGCAGACAAGCGGGTCTCACGATGAGCTGGACGGACAGACCGAGAGTGGACCATATGTCGCGAGGTCATGCTGTTAACGTTGGCAGAGGTTTGGTAGATTGGGTTTTGACGTTGGGGTTGAGCAACACAGACCTCAAAGTCGTGCGCTGTCCGATGTGCCGGTATGGATCGACGTGCCAACGGACGCGGGAACGTCTCCGAACAACGGCGCCACGTGCACAGTAGGTAGTCTGGTACACGACATGTGGTGGGACATTGCGTCGGACAGGCTGAGTAGGTGCTTGCGCCGTCTTCAGGGCCGTGACTGCCACTCGAGGCTGCGTAGCAGAGCGGCTCAAAAGGTGCCGCACTGTGTGACGCCAAACACATTGTCGTCGTCGACGTAGGGTCACGGGTGGTAGAGATGTATGAGGTATGGGCGTCGTCGTGGTTGTGACACACGAGCCGGCGTTGTGGACACCAGTTTGGTGGTTGCCGTCTGGCGTCAAAGGCTCCGGGGAATGGTGGTGGTGGAACCCAGTCAGCGTGCTCTCGGCCGGAGGGTTGGACGGGACACCTGTGCTCATGTAATGACGTATGGTAGTCTGCGCACGAGCGCTGGCGTGCAGGTCGGCAAAATTGATGGCTGCCTCTAGCCAACACCCCCTAGATGGCTCCACCGCACGCGTAATATTGACGCAAGGTAGGCTGGCAACTACAGTAGCCAGCCTCTGAGGAGGACAACGAAGTAGTTCCGTGGGCGCGTGCTCTGGTGTTCGCATTTTCTGGCCCTTGGGCTACGAAAGTGAACGCCTGCTTTGTGCCTGCGTATCTGTGTCTTTGTGACATGTTCTGGCGGAAGTGCGGGATACGGTAGATGATACGGTCCCCTGAGAGCACCCCTGACGCAAGTCCATCGAGTAGCTCAGCCGAGCTTACCCCTGTGCACCTTCAAGGCCTTTGCCTCAAGGCCTTTCACTCAATGCCTTTGACCGAGAGGACAGGAAAGAGACAGCGGAGCGTGCTATAGAGGCAAGGTTCAAGGGTGACGACTTACATAGAGGACATGGATCGGCTTTTCAGGCGTGCGGAGCCCTCTATGGTCGAATCCAAGAAAGTTCGCCACCTAATGCGTGGTGTTAAAGAAGAGATTTTTACCGGCCTAATTCGAAACCCGCCTACGACATTTGCGGAGTTCCATGAGGAAGCCACTGTCACAGAGAGGGCCCTTCAACAACGTGCCAGGCAGTATAACCGTGGTGTACCTCCAAGTGAGGTCACTTCTGTCACTGTCGGCAATGACATCAGCGCGTTGCGAGAGCTTATCAGAGCTCTCACTAAGGAAGAGCTACAAAAGTTGCAGGTGACTGCTTCACCTGTAGAGCAGCTCTTCATTGCGGAGATGGTACACGCCGAGCTACGGCAAGCCGTTCACGCTCCCCAACAGTCCGAGGTGCCACAACAAAGGCACTGCGTTGAGATGAGCTACGCGGAAGCGGTGCGACGACCTCCATCGTGCAGTTCAACCAGCGTGTTTTACCCCAATGAGCGACACGCTCAGCAAATGGAGGTAGGCTTCCGTCCTCGAAGCTCGCCGTTGATCGCCGAAGCAAGACCGCGAAAGAGAGACATCTTGTGTACACCCGACAACAGCACCTTTGTTTCCACTGCGGGGAAGCCGGACACGTCTACCGAACATGTCCATACCGTCGTGTCGGTCTTTGTGGATTTTCGCCTAATGCCCCTCGTCCACGACCTGGCGAGCGACCACTGGAAATAAAGAGTTTCATCTCGAATCGTCGCAGTATCGAAGATCGTTCGCAAGAGCCCTGCTCGGTCGCCTGCTCGCTACCGGTCACCGAGCCCAGCCTATTCATGCGGCGCTCCAATACGCCGTTCCCCCAGTTCTGCAAGTCGGGGGAAACTGAGTTCAGCGACCTCCGGAGATGAGGCCGCTGACTCTACGGAAGATCCTCCACTACGATGACAGTGACGGCAGCAAAAAGATGTACAGACGCAGTCAAACGTGGTACGAAGAGTGGTGACATCAAACATTGCGGTAACTGTGGATGAGGAAGAAGTAATGACGCTAATCGACGCTGGAGCAGACACTTCCGTTATGAGCATGGGTCTTGCCTGCAGGCTGAAGAAGGTTTCTACCCAGTGGGCTGGGTCGCAGATACGTACGGCAGGAGGCCATCTTCTCACTCCGGTGGGGCGGTGCACAGCGCGAGTCGGTATTCACTGCCGAGTTGCTCGAGGGACCTAATTATCGGACTGGATTTTCTGCGTGATAATGGAGCCGTGATTGACTTGCAAGAGCCGTAGGTGACGTTTTCTACGGCACAGGCTGTGGCGCGCGACCCTCACGGTAGTTACGTCAATACGTTGAGAATTGTTGACGATGACGTCACGTTACCGCCGAAGAGTAGCGTGTTGACCTTGGTAACCTTCGACGTTTTTTGAAGAATTCAACGACTACGAAGGTATTGCGGAGGCAAATATCTTGCTGCTGCTCATATGAAACATCTGCATAGCCCGATGCCTTGTTCTGTTAGAGAATGAACGCTATCGAGTTCTGCTGACCAACTTCAGCAATGAGTTTGAGCACGTCCCTAGAGGCACTACTGTCGCTTTCCACTGTGAAATCGCCGACTTTTACGACAGCGGCACACTGGATATGACTTCACCGCATGCAGAAGCTTGTGCTGACCTGGGTAGCCGCATTCACGTTAATTCATACTTGCCAGATTCACGAAAGGAGCAGCCGCTGAACCTTGTGAGGGAATTCTCGGACTGCTTCTCCACAGCATCGAAAGTTCAACGTACCACGGTTACAAAACACCGCATTGTTACCGAGGAGTCGGCGCGGCCTCTTCGCCAACTTCCATACCGTGTGTCCCCGAAGGAACGAGAGGTGATTAAGCGTCAAGTTCAAGAAATGCTGAATGATGACCTCATTATACCCTGGACAAGTCCGTGTGCGTCACTTGTTGTCTTAGTAAAGCAAAAAAGACAACACACTACGCTTCTGCGTCGACTATTGACCACTTAACAAATTCACAAAAGGCGACGTTTAGCCCCTGCCACAGATTGATGACGCCTTAGACCGCCTACGCCACGCCCAGTTCTTCACATCCCTAGATCTCAAGTCAGGGTACTGGCAAATTGAAGTTGACGAGGGCGACCGTGAGAAAACTGCGTTCGTGACGCCTGACGGGCTCTACGAATTTAAAGTGCTGCCTTTCGGTCTCTGTTCCGCTCCCGCCACGTTTCGACGCATGATGGATACTGTACTAGCTGGACTAAAGTGGCAGACATGTCTTGTATACTTGGATGATGTCGTTGTGTTTTCAAGCACGTTTGACGAGCATCTTTCAAGGCTAAAAAGTGTCCTCCCTGCAATAAGGAGAGGGAACCTTACTACCATGCCCGAAAAGTGCTTCTTCGGCTATCTGGAGCGGCTGGTGTAGCGCGGATGAGAGCGGAGTCCCCAAGTTGAGGTCACATGCAAGAGGGTGCCATTCCTATACCTCGACGTCAATATACCTTCCTCTTGAGGGATGATGCCTAGCTACCATTCATGATTTGAGAATGTTTGCCAAATGTGCTCCACCCCATTCTTATTCATCTAGTTACTTCATACTCGTGGTTAGGCTTCGCGGTTATAACCTGTTCTCAGTACATGAACTCTTTTAAAACTTCATGAGCACTGCCAACTATATCAAAGTACTGTTATCTCCCGATGTTTACAATACTTTCGTTTTCTGCAGATTAATTTTAAGACATACCTCTCTGCTATCCTTGTCTAACTCAGTAATCGCAAATTCGAATTCGTATTCTGAGTTACTCAGCAATTCAAGGTCATCGGTGAAGCACAGTTTACTAATGTAGTCTCTATGAACTCGTATCCCTAACTCTTCCTATTATAGAGCTCTGAAAACCTCTTGTAAGCACGTGGTAAATAGCACTGCGAAGACCATATCGCCTTGTATTATTTATTGCTTTTTTGTATTCCATTCTTCATTGATTATGTGTCGCTTTCTTTATGGAGTGCTATGGTGGCCATTTATTGATTGTATATTTTTTCTGTGATTTCTATATATGTTTCGACAACGCCATGATGCCAAGTATTTGCATGCATGTTGATATTTGTATTGAATCAAATACCTTCCCTTAATCTATGCAGGCTTTGTATAGTGATTGCGTGTATTCTGAGCCCTTCCTATCACCTGGTTGATAGTATGAATGTCGTCCATTGTTGAGTAGCCTGCAGGAAACCCTGCTTGATTCTTTGGTTGATTGAATTCTAATGTCTTTATTTTGTGAGCAAGTATAACTTGGCAAATAGCTTTTATACGACGGACAGCAAGCTCGGCTCCTGCGATTCTTCGAGTCCTTGTCTTTTTCTTTCTTTTTGAATTAAGGGGATGTTATCATTGTTCCTAAATTCTAGTACTCTTCCCATCAGGAGACCCTTCGTAAAAAGAGTGGCCCGTTTTTATATCCCAATGTGTTCTTCGTCTTTCAGCAGATCTGACGCTACCCCTCACCAGCAGCCTTGCCTCTTTGCATTCCTTCAAAGGCTTTCCTGACTTCTTTCATTACTTCAATACTCTTGTAATACTCTCATTAAAATCACCTAACCTAACGTAACAGCTAGCGACGCTTCATCCTCCCACCATAACCACGTAGTACTTAATCATGTGACGTTCCCACTAAGAACCGCGTAACAGCTGATCACGTGATTGAAATGACGTCATTAAAACTACATGACGTGACGCAGTCTCCTGTCATGATCCCGCAAGTCTAGCCCCGTGACATGTTCCTACCAAAACCTCGTAACGCTTCCGCATTGTGGGGAGCCGGCTGAAACTGGACAAGGAACGCTTGACATTACTAGCAAAACTGATCTAGGTCAAACTCTAGCTATAATATTGGTTTCAGCGCCCTGTCCTGAGTGGAATACACGCATTTTTTGTTTTTTCGTTCGGGCGTGGTTCACTAAAACTCCGTATACTAATGAAAATCACAGTCAGTGCGGCAAACTCGGACTCAAACATCCCCTCACTCAGACTCACCTTCGTTAATGTTTTATTGAATATAGCTCATTCCGGATCTAACTTAATGTTTATTTTGTGTCTGAGTGAGCATGAGAGAGTTGACTAACAAATTAGGTTGCCCAACTATGGGCCCACGCTAGAAAACTGAATTAAACTGTATGCCTTTACTGAACGCAAAGTGACAATTAATGCTATCTTCATAGGTTAGCGAGCGTGTGATAGTGGTACGTAGTCCTTTTATTGATGATGGTATTATTTTGAAAGAAAGAGAGAGAGAGAAATAAATAAAAGGAAGAGACAGGGGGGTCAACATAGAAGAACTGGTTTGCTACTCTGTACAAGGTGGGGAAATGAGAGTCGAAAAGATGATTGATTGATTGATATGTGGGGTTTAACTTCCCAAAACCACCATATGATTATGAGAGACGCCGTAGTGGAGGGCTCCGGATATTTAGACCACCTGGGGTTCTTTAACGTGCACCCAAATCTGAGCACACGGGCCTCCTTCATTTCCGCCTCCATCAGAAATGCAGCCGCCGCAGCCGGGATTCGAACCCGCGACCTTCGGGTCAGCAGCCGAGTACCTTAGCCACTAGACAACCGCGGCGGGGTATGAGTGTCGAAAAGAGGATAAAGATTGACAGATATAAAATAAACTAGGAAAAATTTGCCCAATCACACACATGGGTGTTCTGAACAGAGTCGTTTGGAGAGGTCGGTTGAACGCAAGCAGCGCAGGAGCACTTTAACAGCCTTCTACTGCGACATAAAGTCCTGTCGGTAGCGCAGCATTCTTTTTTCCGAAAGAGTCTGGTTGTGCAGTTCGTCTAGTGCATTGCAGAGTGACTTTCTCTGCGAGCAGTATATTGTGGGCAAACACACAAATATGCCAAATTGTTGCGTGACTGCCACAATGGTCACATGCAGCAGTGTCGGCCATTCCGATGCGGAACGCGTACGTATTGGTAAATGTGACACCCAACCATAACCTGCACAGCATAGTAGCTTCAAAAGGAATACCTTTGACCCAAGTACACAAGAAGTGATGGGCTCGGGTGTATCATGTTGGAACAATTTTCTAGAAATATTGATTGTATAGTATGTCACGCAAAACATGTGCGTAAGCATCAAGCAGACTGATAGTGGTATGCGCTAAGAACAAAAAGCTTTATTTAAAAATCAGCATGCTGGGCCATATTGAGATACTGCAGCAATCTATTCCGTTGGTGTCGGGTTTTCAGAGTCGTAACTGACATAGTAATAGTTATAATAGCTACTGTATTCATAGCAAGTGCCATTTTCTTCTCCATCAAGGTAACCACAAAAGCAAGGTCCTTCGCACGTGTAACCATTAAATTTTCCACACTGAAAAACAGAGAAAAGAAACTGTTTTCAACATCACCACTAAGGAGCCAGCTCACTAAAATTCCATCCGAAGCTCATTCATCATTCAGTGGCGCAGTAATTGACGAAGCGCAGCATTAACCCTTTCTTCGACATCGGCACGCCAACAACCCATTTCATAGTCTGCAGAAAAGCTTTCCTCCCACATCAGCTGCCATAATATGCGCTACGCTAAGCAGACATTTTCTCCCCCCCAAGTCTGTGTATAGAGTCAGGTCTTTACGCAGTTTTGGATAGTTGCAGTAGGGTTAAATGTCTTTAAAATATGTTGTTTTTTTCCGGAAGTTTCTGAACGTTAGTTCATTCAGATAAAAACAAAACTTTCATTCAAAATACTGAATAGTGTTCTTTTAAAGATGATAGTCTTTGTTGGGATACTTTAACGCAAACAATTTCGCTCCTCTGCCAGTATTTTTTTCCAGTTTTTTTCAGAGATGTGTTCTACACTCTCAGCAATGTTGTCTTATGTAGATTTGCACAGCAACTTAGCCTATAAATACCTTAAAACACAGTCGTCTGTAAAACTGCTACGCTCTTCACTAAGTTTAACTGGGCATTACGTTCATAACAATGAGTTTTTTTGTATCGCGCACCTCTTAAAACATGAAGATATTCAGCAACATTATCAGTTCTCAACCATTTTGACACTGCATAAAGGCAATAAAAATAAACGCTTCATTGGTTGAAATTAAATTAGAATAAGAAACAACACTCAAAGTGCATCAAAAGGGGCAAGCTCCATTGTCAGTCGTGGGTAACCTCATCAGCGGTAAGTCGAGTCAGTATTCGTAGATGTGGCATCGAAGATTCAAGCTGTATGTTCGGTGGTCCCGTCAGTACCGAATAAAGTTTACTGTTCTGATGGCACACTCTTGTCTATCTGAAAAATCTAAAATAATCGAGAATGTTGGACATTTCGACGCGATGCACGCAATGAAGTAGTTGCAGCTGAAATGTCGATCTTTCGAAGGTAAAAAAAAAGTGCACGTGTCAACATAGTAGCAGGCATGGAACTGCAGCAAGATATGTCATACCTTGCGTAACCGATGCCATGTATGTAAAACTTTTCCCACACCATTCAATAATCAAACAGAACTCTCCGGATCGAGGAAATTCAAAGGTGATGGAAAAAATGAACAATGACCGAGTTTTATGGCGGCAAGACATGAAAAAACTACTACCAGAAAGCATAGCCGGCTTCAGAAGAGGTAGATGCACTATGGACTGCATTCTGGATTTGGTCACAGATGTGGAAAACCAACGAACGCAAGGAAACATCACTGTCGCTGTATTCCTTGATGTCCACCGAGCATACGACACAGTGAGTCACGTTCACGTTCTGGAAGGCCTGGCATTACAGGGATTCAAGGGCAAGATACTGCATTGGAACGCTGACTTCCTGAAGCACCGGAAAATTTTTGTACTTACGCAGGAGGGCCCAACGTCAGAACATGTCGTCAACCAAGGAGTGCCACAGGGCAGCGTGCTAAGCCCTACTCTCTTTATTGCAGTAAAGGCGCAGCTCCCGTATAATCTTCCACCTAACATCAGATGTTCAGTATATGCTGATGATATAAGTATATGGACGTCTGGTCCATCGTTTTTGGATGTACAACAAACTCTACAAGAAGGATTGGATTATGTAGACCATTTTCTAAAAAAAAAGAGGTATGACACTGAGTCTGGCTAAAACAGCCATACTTCCGTTTACATTAAAAAGACCTGGAAATTTCCAGATTATTCTGCAAAATCATCCTATTGAAATGGTTAAAACTCATAAATTCTTGGGAGTAATTTTAGACCGGAGACTAACATGCTCGCCTCATGTCCAGTCCCTGGAACAAAAAGTGAATCAGGCCATTCGAATCCTCCGGCATCCCTGCGGGGCCAAATGGGGTGGTACTACAGAGTCGTTATTAGCCCTACATGTTGCCTGGATACGCCCCATCGTAACTTACTCACTGCCTCTGCTGCACGGACTCCCAGCCTCCACCGAAAGGAGACTTCACTTGTTATTGGCAAGGAGCTTGAGGGTATGTCTGGGTTTACCACGGTCAACTTCCAGTGCTTTAGTGTATGCGGAGGCTCGAGAGCCACCTTTGGCAGTACTCCGAACTAAAGAAACATCTCGAAATTTATTTAGAATTTTCACGCAATATGAAAGTCATTTTTTAACTGGCGCACTAACGCAAAGGACGGCAACGAGACTACAGGATACTATATCATCAATTCAAGCAGTAGTACCAGAATTTAAACAATGGAAACCTTCAAAACCACCTTGGACGTTGCCACTTCTCAACGTGATCCGTGAAATAGACGGCATAGAGAAGCAGACATGGCACCTCTAGTAGCGGCACAGTTGGTACTTCATCAGCTTCATGTAATGCATAATGAAAAAACGAAGATATATACAGACGGATCATGCACAGAAGAAGCGTCAGCCTGTGCGGTCTTTATACCCGAAATTCAAAAAAAGAAGATGTACAAATTATCGCACAAATCTTCATCGACGACAGCAGAATTGGTGGCTATCTTTGAAGAAGTTAAGCTTATCTGCGAGAATCCCGAGCCACGAAAATGGGTGATATGCACTGATAGCAAACCTGCTCTTCAGCTAATCAGAAATGTGAGATCACCTTACAAAAATGGTGAAATAGCACAATGTATCGCAGAAACTGTGGAATATGCCTCATCGCCGGGTCACAACATCGTATTCCAATGGATACCCAGCCACATTGGAATAAAGGGAAATGAAGATGCTGATAGTCTCGCGAAGAAAGCATTGAAAGAAGGACGGGATTGCACAATCTCTATGTCTGGGGCGGATATTCGACATTTTATATCGCAAGGAGCTAACCATTGTTCGATGGAGAAGTGGTTTGAGAGCCCTAAATCAAAGGAAACGATACTTTATGAAGTCGATCCACACAGAAAATTTTTCATAGCGACAAACCTCCCACGACACCTAGAGACATTGATCCACCGAATTAGATTGGAAGTAGCATACACAAACAGCTTCCTGCACAAGATACATCGATCCAACTCACCGGAATGTCATTGTGGTCATGCAGAAGAAAATGTTTGCCATATTCTTTCGGAGTGCGTTAAATGCGCGAATGAAAGAGAAAAATTAAAGAACAAATTAGCAAGTTTGGACAGACGGCCCCTCACAATAAAGACCTACTTGGACCATGGCCTGAGATGCATCTCCAGAAAAAAGCAATAATCTTCCTGACAGACTTTTTAGTGGAGACCGGACTGGACAAGCGCCTATGACTGACAGCCAGAGATGGGTATTATGTAAAATGCGGTCATGTATATACTGACACTAGAGTAGTAAGGTGTGCGTGTAAGTCGTTTATGACTGTGTGAACTGCGTGAAGAAAACTGTGTATTGGCATGTTATTTGAACAGGTTTCAGTGTCCTAATATGTTTTTTTTTTCTTTTTTTTTATTTTCCGTATTGTTAATTTTTGGGTACCGTTCTGTATTATTATTTTATTTTTCGCTGCAGAACTTTGTGATATGAAGTAGCCGAGGCAATAGGCACCTTAACCTCTCCACAGCAAAACAGTTAAAACAGAACAGAACAGAACAGAATAATCAAACAACAGTGCTACCATCAACACTACAACACACACGTCTTCATTCTTCGAATTGTGTGCTTAACCATAATGCATCTAGACTTTGTGGTGGAACGCTGTCTTAGTGTGCTGCGTATAAAATGCTATATTCTATGACAAAGCTTACTAAGCATTGTTACATCATTTGTTTCCACTGAAGAAAAACGGCCTATAAATTCAATGCAGTGATTTGAAAACTCTGAAGGGAACTGTATGTATGTACGAATTAATCCCATCCTGATTTTTCGTTTTTAGTGGGTTGTTCAAAAACCATCGAACTTTTTGTCTTACACTGCAGTAGCGTAGTTTGTTACTTTTAGTATAAACATAGTGTTCTTACAACAGTCGAGAGTGATTGCAAACACTTGAGTGTAATGCTGGTTCACGAATGCTATTAAAGGAAACAAGGTAAACATGCGAAAAAGTATATCTTTTTTCTCAATCTTGTGACTGACAATGCATTTTTTTCCTAGGCGGATCTACGAAGGGTGACAATTTTTAACAGGAAAGTGTGTCATGCAGGATCCCATCATGGCTGGACTGAAGTATGTCCGTAACATATATGATTTTCGTAAGATGTAAACTAAGAAATGCGAGGAAAAAAAACGACGAGAACGTTCCGTTGGTGGGAGCCGAACGTTCGACGCGTCGTTCAGCAGCATGCGGCGCAAACCGACTCAGCCACAAAGCGTATACGTTCTTCATCTTGCTAACGGCAGGCTGTTTATATAAACACCATACGCCGCTGGCGGTACTCAGAAATTGGTAAGTTCAGCATTTTCTTGTTTTCACAAGTCAGATGATGAAAAGCTTTAAAGGTTCTGAACCAGCGAGTTGCAATTCACGCGTGCCTCAAGAGGACACTGGTAACTTGTGCACCCGCGCTTGTATAACTCGGGATCGGGCCATTTTTTAATTTTCAGCCTTTCACTGGAAGGGTTGTCGAAGTTAAAGAGAACACAATTGTCATACCGCTTACTGCAATAGCCTCGTTTGCGAGAGGTGCATATGCTGCTTACACACAAAGTAGCAGTTGCCACTTCACGTTCCTCCTGTGCATACCTTTGAGTTCATTCTGTGTATATTTTTTTGCGTTTTAACAGAGCGTTTTAAATCCCGAGATGAAACAGTTGTTAGCTTGGGCTTGTTCTGTTGGCGTTCTTTGCGCGCGTACTTCCTGCTTGAGCACGTGTTGCAAGTTTCGAAAGGCTTGCTGTTCTTCACGTGACATTACAATTTGTTGCTATGGCCTTCAATCTTTCGATGTTGTGGGAAACCAATGCAGAAAAAACGTTGTACCACATATATGGAGTTACGCTTTGTTTTATACTGATTCCTGAGGCCTATAGATGACCCATGGTTTAATTTATACACACATGAATATAAAAATATTATTGAAGTTACAGTTTAATGGGTTAAATGCATTGTAAGCACATGGGCCTAGGTATGGTATATAATTACGCAAGCGAAGCAAACATTGTTGCGAAGTAGGAAACTCACGACTGCTGGACACTTAGGGACGTCATCGCCCTCGTCTACTCTATCCAACTTTGCTGCTTCACCAATGAGCACAATTCTGGAAGAAAGAATATACCAAATAAGTGTTCCGTACAGTGAAATTATTCATTCAGGGTTAACTGATAACATGGACACAAGCTCGGACAACCGTTCGGTACGTTTATAAGCGACGCCAGGAGGCTTTGAGAGCTTGGTCAAGTATGTGTTTATAATTCTATTTGCGAAAAACGTGTAGGAAGTACAAGTATGCCGACATTGCAAAAACAGTACAAATAACACGTCCACCACGTTTCGGTTATTTATAGAATGTTTGCACAGAATAACGTCCATAATCAAAACAATACGTACTAATGCCGGAACTGTCACACTAGATGTGGACTGCGTAACTACCAAAGCTAATAGTAAATTTAATTGTTGGAATTTAGCGTCCCAAAACAGCAATAAAAATATTGAAAATACCATCGAAGCGTGCAACGAAACACTTGGATCATCTAGTGTACTATAATGTGCACCTAAATCTAAGTACATGGGCTTCACAACGTTTCACCTGCATTGAAAATGCGGTCGTCGCGGCTGGGATTCGATGCTGTTATTCTCGGTTTGGCAATGCACTCATAAGACAAAAACAAGAAAAGAAAAACAGCGTACAAAACATGCGCGTTTTTTTTTCTGTTCAGAGCAGCCCTGCCAGTGCATCGTTCAATGGAAAGCCCTTCAGGCGCGGTCTTCCTTGGCTTTATAGCGAACCTGTTCTCTTTTTTTTTGTCCCCATCTTATCGGCGCTATGGCTTCACTGAACGAAGCAAACCCAATTATCCCAAAAGTTTCTTTTCCTCGGGTGAGCAGTCAATCACGAGCACCTTTATCAATACGCCACTCACGCCTGCGTATCTCTCAGGGCTAAGCTGGATCTTTAATATTGACGCCATCTTTTTAGATGATAATCATATAAATACACTGCATTCAGTCGAAATCTCATGAATTGAGTGGCGTTCACTGCAGTGGCGTCAAAACCAGTGAAGAAAGTAATCAACACGAGATTATGTAACTACCAGGCGTCGTAAGTATGTCACAGCTCACCAGTATTGGTAAAATCACCACGACGTCTTTATGATGTCACGTGACGTTAAGTGACGTGCAGAGGTTTCACATTCCTGAAAGCCATCGTACCGTTTTTTTTTGCGATAAAACGTTGAAATAAATTCACACAGTTCTGTAAAACACTTATGAACATATATGGCAAATACACTGGCAATACATATAAAATTGGTGTATTTTGTAAAAATATAGATGAACTTATGGCAGTGACGTAGAGAATATTTCAGTAGGGTTACGGCGCCTGATGAGTAAGAGCTCAACGAAGTGCTTTTGTGTACATGACGCTGCGAGAGAAGTGCCAAGTTCATCAACACAAGCACCTTAAACACATATTATGCACTGGGACACCTACGCACGAAAGGGAGGGAGATTGAGAAATCAGCGAAGCAGGTGCCGTTTCCCTCTTTTTTTTCCTACTCCCCATCTATACTTTCCTTTACTACCCATTGCTATACCATACGATATACAAGACTATGGTATTCTTTACCCTCTCCTCTCATTCAATCCATCCCATCACTCATCCGCACTTCTTTTTTTGCTTAAGGAGTTACACCCAGAACATTCAACGGACAAGCTCATGTTGAATTAGGTCATGTTAGTGTTGTCAGATATAATTGTTCTGTCCCAAATACTTTATACAATGCTGAGGCCTGCAATTACTAAACATTTCAAGGATCTTTGTGAAATTCTTTGTGAAGCTCGTATTCTTTAATATTGTGAGTAAACTAGCAGATCTCAAAAGTTGTGAGTGAAAAGTATCAGGCTGCAACTGACAAAGAAACCACTTCTTTTTAACATTTTTAGTTCCTCACTTCTTTCCCCAACACAGGGTAGCCAGCCGGTCTAAGAACTGGCTAACCTCCCTGTCCTTCCGCCTAAACTTTCTTCCTCCTCATTCTCTATAAATTCGTATTCAGCTTTGCTATTTTTCTTTCATGTAGGTTTTACGTCTACTACCACCCTGCCTTTTGCCACTTCTCTTGACACCACCTTTTCAATTTCCTGCCTATTAGGCCTGTGTGTTCAGACATAGAATTCTAGTTATGTCTGCGTGAGCGCACCAGAGCTTGAATGAAATTTGTGCTGTATGCTTCAATTATACAGTTAGCAGTTCTGTTGTCAATATTTCGACTGATGAAATGATTGTAATCCAATGTTGAAACTTTATTTCCTGTACACGGCAATATACAGTTTTACTCCTGCATTTATTACATTGCACCGTATTTTTCTAACGATGGTTGGATTGTGGTGCTGATATATTCACTTGACGTGTCTAGCTTCCGGCTTATCCTTATTGCCCTGTTCCCTGTTTGTACTGTTCCGGTAACCTTTACGCTGCTATTTCTATGTAAAATATGTTATTTTTACGTAGAACATGTTATTATTCTTTATGACATTTCAGATTATGTGGCAGTTGAAAGAATTTCACGTCTCCCTAGTTTCACACTTCGTTGTCGCTTTATGACGTGCTCTGTTACATGGCAGACTTGCTGTTATTTGCACGTAGTCTTTCCGCCAGGTGGTGAATTTCGGAGGCAGTCCAGAAAATGTTTGAAACGTTAGCCGAGCTAACAAAAAACATCATTTCACAAGGTACGGTTTCTATGACACCTATGTGAAGCTCGGTTATGACAACACATCCGGCACCTTTGGCGCGTTGCTAACTCCTATATGAATACTTGATAGGCTTTGGTGAGCTGCGGTGCTGAACTAAATTTTGTACTCTATGAGTGTTCGTGCCTTATTCCCATTATAATTAAGACTAATGTTCACTGTGAAAAGTCATTTACACGCACGTAAGGTCTCTACCGAGCTCCTTGAGCAGTAGCAGTTCATGAAGCTGTGTTCCAGAACTAATAACCCATTCTAGACGACGCGTTTCCTGCGGTGAAATTGAATGTATAGTCATGAGCAAGCTTAAAACGAATGCTCTGACTCATGACTTTGACTGCTGTGGCTGATATCAGAAGCGAAACGCTGGGTGCTGTTGCCGAAGCATGTATGGCATGTAGGTAGGCATGCATGGATAACATTTCGGCAAGAGAACCCCAAGCTACGCGGTACTAAAGCGTCCATCAAACCATTACTGGACACGTTGCGGAACTTTCAGGTTAAGGGACACTATACAGAAAAAATGACTTGTTTTATATTGACAAACTCATGCAGGTGGCTTACGCACAAAGGTTACGTCTATATGCGCATATTTCGCGCAGTCATACGAAAATTTCATAAATTTTAAAGTATATTGTCTAAATAAGAACATCACGACATTACACGCACCTATATGGGGCTTTCGAGGTATTCTTCTTCAAAACAACTTGACTTTTGCTTATATAATTTAAAATCAAGCACCGTTTTTTTTTCTGGGAATTCCAACAGTGAATATAATTTCGGGATACTAATCGCAAATAAAGCATCCAACACCTCATAAGAGCAGTACCTGCAGCCATGAGCAATGATCAGCGTTAGTTACAGCTGTATACAACTGCAAGGTATTTGGTATTTCGCAGTCGAGGAATGCAGCGCATTTATATAAGTTTAGATACTTAAGTACATTTGCAATTCAACTTACATATATGCTGCACAACAGAAGTATAGAAAGGACACGCAGTAATACGTGGTCCTCATAGTGATAAAATATATGGCAGTATGTTATACCATATAGCCTTTCAAATCTTTTAAATCCGCCTCCGCAATATATAGCACTCATGCGAAATATAAAAAGAATGCCTAGATTGATCATGGAGCTGGTATCTATAATTATAACACAATAAAAATATGGTGTACCCTATATATTTGCGATGATTTATCTGAATATTGGGACATACATCTTTCTAACTTTTTGTACATCTACCTCCACAATATTAGCACTACCCAGAAATATAAACTAACGATCGAATTGATCATGTGGTAGGTATCGGCCAGAACAACAGGCTAAAAATATGGCGCGCCCTGTCAATTCGTGATGGTTGATCTATAGTTTGACAGACAAGAAGTCTACTAACGCTACTGCAGCGCTCTCATGCCTAGGTTAGAATGAGTATACATGAAATTGTAATGAGGGGTTAATAAAAGCAGTAGAGGCTTGATTTACGATAGTTAAGTAAGTTTTGTGTTGTTGAGATTATCGATACGTCTGACGCCACTTCACGCACAAAAACGAACATCTGTGCTTTTGTACAGAATTAAAAATAGAAGTATTTAAACAGACACAGACGCAGTTTTACATTCGTTAATTTATTATAAATTAGGCATTTGCGACCTCTTGCTACATACTTATGAAATATTTTTTCGCGATGCTCAACTGAACAATGGTCCTATAAGCGAGCGAAATTCCACCAACGAAACGCCCTCAACGACCACGGACAGCATGAGAGGACGTTTGTCCAACGAGACTTAACGTCCACAGAGACGCAATGTCAAATAGTTAACATTCAGGCTCGCTGGACATAGAGTCTCCTGGAATTTCCCTCTCAATGAACATTCCGTCTCATTGGAAATTCCGTCTCGTTGTCCATTTAGGCTTTGAATGAGGGAAGGATCACGGGAGAGAAAGACATGTGGGGAGGTGGCGTCGGCTTCGGGATCGAGCCGAAGACGCTCAGCCTATTTAGCTTCGGGACTAAACCTCGTTTCCGCTGCGATCAGCTGCCTAACAAACCATCAGTTCTGCCAGTTCAAAAGGATTTGTTGCCATTGCAACGTTCTCATGATCCGGTTAGTGATATTTGCCATCTGACAGTCACTAGTACTGTTTGTGCGGGGTTGAAGTGGACTCGTGATGCCAAATTACTGCCTGGCCTACGGCAGCCGCAGCACTTTCGGTCACGATGAGGTCACTTTTCACTAGTTTTCTTCGAGATGAGATGATAACTGCGAAATGGGTCGCTAAAATATTTAAAACTACGAGCTAAAGTGTGCTCTAACCCAAGCATTTTCATGACAGCGACGACGTACGAGGCCTGGCTCTCATGCAGTCACTGGGATCAAGTGTATGCGACTGAACAACGACGTGGTTCCCTTAGCCGCCACCACGACTTCACTTTGCGAGCGACAAAAATCACAGAATATCCATGGAGTGTATGATGATGAGTGCGGAAAATCATCCGTCAGTTCGTCCTTGCTTCCGGCCAGCTTCATAATATTAGAAGTTAGTGATATTGGCCGGTATGACTTCAGGAGTGTTGCGGGACGACCAGGCTTTAAAATTGGCCTGACCACATATGATTTCCATTCAGCAGAAATCAGGCTCGTTGGCCACACTTTGTTGTATTCGTCCAGGATACTTTGATGAAAGACCTCATCAATGTTTCGCAAGGCTTGTTACGTAACACCATCTTCGCCTGGGGCGGTGCGACGGTAACAGAGGCTAAGTGCCTGACGGAGCTCGGCCAGAGCAAATTCTGCCTCATCCATCTCACATGGAGGTCTATATAAAATTGTTACGGAACGATGACTGGCGTTGTTTTTTGACATAGGACAGCTGAAATTTACGGCAAAATCTTCCGCAAGAATTTTCGGAGACCGTCCAGTCGTTATGCACAATGATAAAGTTGGGTTTTTGCAGACCTCAGGTGTTCGGAGAGCCTTCAATATTCGCCTTACACTCCCAAAACCACTCGCCATATGCAACGAGCTACACAATGTGACCCACCTTATTCGACGAAGTTGTTTTGTGTGCCGTCTAATGGCTGCATCTAAGCGGTTATAAAGTGTCCAGACAGAGCTTCTTTTGGAACGCTGTGCCCTCCAGTAAGAACGTCGTCGACAAGCACATAGTCTCAAGAGCTTTATGTCAGGGTTTGGCTTGTCTATGCTTCGCAGACGTCGTAATGTAGCTTGCTGCAGATATTCACTCACTAATTTGAACAGGTTATCGTGTGATGGCGCCCCCGCAATCAGCTGACGGAACTTGTCCCAATTTGTCACTGTGTAGGCAGCACTCTGGCTGCTAGGAGGATTCTCTGGAACCAGCCAAATGGGCAGATGATCTGAACCCGATGGGTCAGCCTCACTTGACCAAGTAAGACGCACACATCTCTCGTTGATATGGCAAGATCAATGGTGGATTGTTCCTTTCCTCTGCCGACAAATTTGAATGAGCTGTAAATAAGGTTCTGCAGATCATGTTTAACATTAACCTCATTAATTTGAGTACACTACACGATTGACTTGTGGCGACAACACCAATGAGGATGATGGGCATTGAAATCTCTGCACAACAGAAACGACGAGCCACACCGAGATAGCAGGGACTCCAGCAATGTGGTGTCCGAAGATCGCGTTGGCCGAAAATATATGCTTGCCACAGTAGTAGTTGTGTTCCTGAGAATAATAGCAATTGCTACACATTCAAAGTCGGCGTCGTATAGCTCAATTGCGCCGATCACTGCGAAATGAACACCAGATCGTGTGTACAATGACGCTTTTGAAGCATTTCGTGGATGCGTGGTATCTGTACACTGGAAAGATGCACACGCCATCACCGTGCACCGGGTATTGCTGTGAACGCCCACATAACCGAAAGTCTGAGCTCATCATTTCTCACATTGGTTTCTTGGAACACTATAACATCCGGCGGATTCTTCATTGCAAGGAGCCTAAGAACGAGATCAGAATTGCGCGGTCGTAGAGACCTGACTTTTCATTGCAGCACATAGGGACGGGGCTTGCGACGGGTGTTCGTGTTGCTTTTAGTGAAGTCTTTTAGTGAAGAAAAAATGAAAGGCTCTGAAAGAAAAGCTAAAAAGATTGCATCACGAGAAAAGACGCCTAGCCATAGCACCCGTCAAATAGCTGGTAACAGCGCAACTGAAGATGCACTTTACGTCCGAAGAATAGTATAGTCCGAGTGAATCGAAGTGATGGAGGGAGGCGCAATTTCAGCATTTCGGCAACATCGTGGCCGGCGCTTTCAAAAAAGCCGTTAGACAAAACCTCCTCAAGGCCACGCCACATAAAGTGTCGGAACTAGCTTCTTCCAAGGCCCTGTCTGCAGTTGAAAATACTGTAAAGAGGGCATTAGAAACCGCTCCAGCCAACGATGATGCCCAACTTGTAACCCAGCTTAGGATGCTTGTTAACGTCGTCAGATTTCTGATAGCCGGTCGTCAAACGCCAGAATCATTAGCCGACAACACCTCTTGGAGGCTCTCGTTCCAGTTCTCGATAGTCTTCACTCCAAGTACCACAATATCGCATCTTTTCATCATATATTCATCATATATAAGTACCACCATCCAATGGATATTCCGAGCACTGAACGAGAGGTGGTATGGCCGGAATAGAGGAGCGGCACGCGCACACGTTCATACAACCTGCGCTTTGTGCCTAGTTCCCACACCGCCACTAATACATGACACTGCTGCCCAACCCTCTATAAACCTTGCTAACACCAAGGTGGTTGCGCCCAGCGAGTTTAACGCGGCAACCCTTTCTGGTAAGATACCGCTGAAAGTGCGTCCGTTTGATACTAGTTTTGTTTAGTAAGCATCAAACTCAAGGCAAACTTTATTGAAGATTAAGCCATCTATACTCTCGGCTTAAGTCATAGACTTCCCCGGATTAAGGAGCTTCGCCCCTAGAAATCGAGAGGCTGTATAAAGTGGCTTGTGTGTCATTACAGTGCTTATAATTAGTTGGTGAGCATGCGCTCACCGCACCCATGCTTACAGTGCTGCCTCGCTTTCACGACGCCCACTTCAAATCTTACTGGAACGCGTGCATCGTGAGCCGTCACGCAGACACTGTTAATAATAGTTTTGCCTGATCTGGGACTCAGAAGGCCGCGACTTTCCTGTTCCAGTGACATTTCGCTATCCCGCCTTCAAAGAATATTAAATTCGAAGCATTTTTTGGTGAACTTCGGCGACTTTGTGCGTATCTATCTATCTATCTATCTATCTATCTATCTATCTATCTATCTATCTATCTATCTATCTATCTATCTATCTATCTATCTATCTATCTATCTATCTATCTATCTATCTATCTATCTATCTATCTATCTATCTATCTATCTATCTATCTATCTATCTATCTATCTATCTATCTATCTATCTATCTATCTATCTATCTATCTGTCTGTCTATCTATCTATCTATCTATCTATCTATCTATCTATCTATCTATCTATCTATCTATCTATCTATCTATCTATCTATCTATCTATCTATCTATCTATCTATCTATCTATCTATCTATCTATCTATCTATCTATCTATCTATATAGCTGCCTACAATTTTTACCTCTCCTGGCCGTTTCGATAATGGAATCAATACCAAACTTGGTATGTCATAACATGACTGTATAAAGAACATATTTGACTAGTCACAACATGGAAATCATGACATGAATGCGGTGATTTTCATTTTACTGTTTTGCTGCTCTTGTGGTGATTTCATACACATGATATGTTGCAAAACTGGTATGGTATGACATGACTGCATGGCCAATATAAGCGTCAGACCATAACATCAAAATCGCGACATGCGTGTCACGTAACAACATGATTACATGCCACACTCATGATGTGTTCGCGGTCGTTTCGCTAGCTTTGCATATACGAAATTTGGTATTACGGGATGTGAATAGATGGCGAAGGTATATGACTGGTGCAAACAGGATAATCTTGAGATGAGTGTCAAGTAACAACGTGACTACATGCCATGCTTATGATGCGCTCGCAGCCGTTTCGCTAGCTTCACATGTACCAAATTCGTTATTAGGTGACAGGAACGGACGACATAGATAAATCACACGTCGAAACATGATGATAATGATGTGCGTGTCATGTAACAACATGACTACGCCCCACACTCATAATGCGCTCGAGGCGGTTTCGCTACCTTCACATGTGCCAAAATTTGGTGTAACGTGACGTCAATCGATGACGAAATATATGACTGCTGCAAACATGATAATCCTGAAACGCTTGTCGTGTAATAATATGACAACATACCACTCTCATATGGGCTCGCGGCCATTTGGCTTGCTCCACATATACTAGTTTTGTTATTACGTGGCGTGCGTGGCGTGAATATATGACGAAGGTAAACGACACATTCAACGATGGTAATCATCATACGGAAGTCACGTACGGCATAATTTACCTCCACCTCGTAACAGTGCACTGATTTTAAAGTGATATTTCAACCTTTGTTATTCGTGCTTTGCAAACCATTGATTTCCTCTGTACGTGGGATCTGCCAATTTTTTTCTATCAAAATAAAAAAAGTGCCGCCATATCCACGAAGTGAATGATGATGAGTGGGCGAAGCTCCGGAGGTAAACCTGGTAAACCATGAATCCTCTGTACATTTTGCCCACTCGATTTTATTACATCGCTCTCCCTAGCGTACGTCGCCGCACTAAATCGAACGATTGCCTTCAACCAATGACACGAGCCATAAGTGACATCATTCCTATTTTATAAGATCTCGCGTCTTTCATCAACTACAAGTACCACTTTCTAGTTTATAACATCTTGCATCTTTTCATCATCAGCTACAAGTACCACCATCTAGTAAACACTACAAGAACTAAACTAGAGGTGGCTACATGGATGGATGGATGGATATGGCTGTACCCTTTAGATCGGGCGGTGGCTAGCGCCACCAAGCCGTAACACCTAATGAACCAAAAACTATATTTATTTTTTTTCCTTAAAAAGTGAGTTTGAGGATTCGTACTTTGCAGTAAAGAGTTTAATTTTCACTACATACAGGAGACGGTACCGCCATCTAGTGAACACTGCAAGAACTAAACTAGAGGTGGCGACATACAGGGGACGGTACCGCCATCTAGTGAACACTGCAAGAACTAAACTAGAGGTGGCTACATACAGGGGACGCACAGCCCACGCCCTAAGGAGCTTCGCCCCTAAAATAATCAATGAATTGATGCAGTTATTCATCATACTCAAATTCAGACATTTAGTTGCTACCATAACATTCCATTGCTGGCGAATGCCACCAAATGAAGCAAAATCGCACTTGACGCAGTCCATGTAGCAGCGCTTCATCTAAATAGAGGCTTTCTTAATTTCGATCATTCCTTATGTGACAGATTTGATAACAGTGAATACTTCCGAATGATCATATATTAAGTGAACGTGCCACTGGCACCTAAATATTCATGCCCCTAGCTTTCTTGTTAAGAAATCCGGTCTAATCTACACTGTGCCGAATGAAGCTCGACATGGCAGGCGTGCTGATATTAATTTAAGCAGACCTATATATCAGTATATTAAAATGAAATTGGTAGTGTATTTATAACACTGCACATAAAAATAATGTGGTCTTTCAAAACAATATCACAGAATGAATGTTCAGGATTGTCTTGATATGTCTGTATCCTCCTCTTTACCCATCTAAGCGAGAGCGTACATGAGCACCTATTGCAAGAACACTTGTAAACAGATTTCAATCCACAGCATTGGAATCGGGAACGCCCCAGAACAGTCGCATGCTTCTAACGAAGCTAATATACCGCCTACATTTCAACACACCGTCATTGTGGTACTGGCCAGAGCTTAGAAATAAAAAAAAGCAACAGTACTGTAAAGAGAACTGCAATATATGAGCCAAACTATCCATGTGAAACCTTTCAGCGCAGTTCAGAGCACATGCCACCTATGCGGCAAACTTTTTCTCGTGGTAGCACACTGACTGATCGTATGCTTCTTCCCCGCTGCGAAGTGCAGTATTGACTGCATTGATTGATATGTGGGGTTTAACGTCCCAAAACCACTATATGATTATGAGAGACGCCAAAGTGGAGTTCTCCGGAAATTTAGACCACCTGGGGTTCTTTAACGTGCACCCAAATCTGAGCACACGGGCCTACAACATTTCCGCCTCCATCGGAAGTGCAGGCGCCGCCGCCGGGATTCGAACCCGCGCCCTGCGGGTCAGCAACCGAGTACCTTAGCCACTAGACCACCGCGGCGGGGCAGTAGTATTGACTGCATCAACAACGCTGCGCTCTGAGAAGTGAAATCTACGGCAGCCATTCATTGTTCCCGCAGAATGCATGCACGTAAATTGTCCCATTACACGGCTAAAAGCGAGTGCCGACGCTGGTGTTTCTTATTGAATTTTATATGCACAGTTGAACGTGTGATTTGTATCAATTTTCAACAGTGAAATCGAGCAGTGAGATGCATCTTATACGTACCAGTTTATGTTTCCGACGCGGGTGAAGTTGGCTCATTCAGAATCACCTTCCTGTGCCGCAGTATTGGCGCTGACATCGTCTTCGGTCGTCACTCCTTCACATGGCGACCGGCTCAAACATGTAAGAGAACTCGTTGCAACTTCCACAGTTTGGCATTATAACCACTACCACCCGATTTTAACAGAAAAACACGGCATCATCTGTCGGCGAGCGCAGTCTTCTGTCCTCCCCGTCCGCGCGTGATGACACTCAGCTGCGACCAATCACAGGTGGTTACGAGACTCGCGAAAGTGGTTGCGGCACCTGTTGCTAGTTTTTGATAAAATAAAGTTAATTGCGTAAAGCTGTGCAACTTTGCACTTCATTTTTGAGTTCAACGCAGGAAATTTCTAGTGGCTAAGGTACTCGACTGCTGACCCGCAGGTCGCGGTATCGAATCCCGGCTGCGATGGCTGCATTTTCAATGGAGGCGGAAATGTATTTGGCCCGTGTGCTAAGATTTGGGTGCACGTTAAAGAGCCCCAGGTGATCCAAATTTCCGGAGCCCTCCACTACGGCGTCTTTCATATTTATATGGTGGTTTTGGGACGTTAACTCCCACAAATAAATCAATAAACGCATAAAAACGCGCATTGGGGCACCATAATCTTGTAAAATCTGTGTGCTTTAGTGTCCCTAACGCCAGAGCGTTAATAAGGTTATTTTGCAGAAATTTCGGTGTCATTGTCAGAGTCGTTGGCTGTGAGTGGAAAATTATCTCGTTCATGACTGAAAATTAAAAAAAAGCAAACAAAATAAACAATAAACATTTTTGGGTCCGTATGAGGGTCAAGCCAAGGCCGTCTGCGTGGCAAGGTATTTTGCCACAGTGTATTGAAAAAAACTTTTTCCCAACTGCTACAAAAAAGAAAAGCCGCCTGCATCTTCTCACGGGAGTCAAGCAAAGCGTCAAGTCAAGCGAAAGCGAAGTCAACACGCTCTTGACTGAATTCTGAACGTGCTGTGCGGATTATATACTACGCACCACTCGCATTTGAGGGAGAAGACTATGGGAGATAGGTTTACAACCCCACTGCGCATGCTCAGCTTGCTGAACGCCCGGTGGTGTCTTATCATTTAGTGGCTCCTGGAGTGACAGTATTGCAGGCGTCCTCCTCGGTCAGTACAAGGCGCGAGCATGTGGTACGATACGAAAGACGCAAGCATGCGCAGTTGGGGTTGTGGACGGCGCCGCCGATGCCGAATCGAGACATCCCGTGACATTGTGTGTCGTCTACCACCGAAAGCAAGGTTCTTATTGCACTGACGGGCTGGTTGATGACCTGCACCACTAGAGTACATTGTTCTACGATGTCAGAAGGAAGCAAAAATATAGGAGAGGCCATGACGTCATATTCGTGAAGCCACTGCATCGCGGACACCCGAACTACCTCCTAGCGGCAACGTAGACAAACATTTCGCGATTTCCGGCGAAGCCGCCGCAGCAGCCTTCGAAGAGGCGCCAGCTGAGTGTAAGGTGTTCTCTGCCGGCAGCGAGTCAAATCACGACTACTGCTTATTTTGTGTGTTTTATGAAAGCTGTGCGATGTCCAGCTGTAGTGTATACTCGGTGCGAATCGCGTGCACCACCGGATGTACCTGGCGGCACTTTTCGCGTATGTTCGCTTCACTGTTGATCAATAATGTATGGTATTTGCATGCGGAGCTCTCAGCTGTACGCTCCGTTGGAAAGCTGTGCGATGTCCAGCTGTAGTGTGTATTCGGTGCGAATAGCATGCACCGCTGGATGTACCTAGTGACACTTTCCACGTACGTTCGCTTCACTGTTGATTAATAATGCATGATATTTGCATGCGGAGCTCTCTGCTCACGTTGGTGCTTACTCATTGCGTCACCTGAGCTAGAACACACGTGAACTTTCGTTTTTACTGTCGTAGGCATCGTGTTGCGTTTTTGTTTTTAGAAGTTGTGCCGTCCATACGGAAGGACAATAAACTTTTCTTGTTACCGGAATAAATGTGTATGTATTGTACGGTGTGCGCTCGCTGTGTGTTAGTTGTGTGCGCGCGCCCTGAAATTACACACTTCACGTGCACGATCGCGAGTACAATACAGTGGTGCCTTCTTACCGACGTGAAGTACGCCAAGTACTAGGCTTGCGTTGCACGGAATAGCTGTTAAGCAAACTTTCAAAATCGTGCATTGCCACACTGACATGAGCGAGGAACTGCTAATGGACCCGAAGACCGGGAAATATGACTAAGAGAAAAAAAAAAAGCCTCATTGCGAGTAGAACGTGTAAGCCACTGCTGGGTGAGTTCAAATACGATGATTCAGGGGCTGAATGATTTTGTTTACGACACGTACCGGTGATTTCTGTGCTGTTGCACAAAAACACTCCACGAAGTATTTTAGCACACCGCGCTCGGGCTTGCCACGCACGAACAGTTTCGGAAAGGTGTGCTCGCAGCATTTTACTGCATGCAAACGGTACTATACGCGTTAAGTTTACGCTGTGGTTATAAGTCCGCGCAGAAGCGAACCAGCGCTAAGAGCCCGCTGCAGAGTGTCTGCTGTTTTGTTTACCCCATAAATTAGACATCACTTCCGCAACACTTCTCGCAATGCATTGGGATAGGATAGGGCCTCTCTTCAGTTTTCCTTCCTCCATGTACGATGTCCCCATTTGTTGGTGCCCAAAGCCTCCGAGACTGGTCGTTGTAGTTGCCAGCTGGCCGTGCGTGTGTGCGGGGGAAACTCATCGATTGCCAACGTTTGTTTCTGATAACGCGTTTTGCAGACTAAAAGGAATTCATGGGTTTACTCACATAAACTATATATTTCACCTTGCGTACTTTACGGAGAATTTATAGTTACATTCCTGGACTTTGGCGTCCCCTTGACAAGAAGGAGGGCAGTAAATTTCGTCAGTGAGTGTTATTTTACTTTTTAACATTTCGACTACCTACTGCTGGCTCACACAAGTAAGTGGTGGTCGTGGAACTCACCCATGATAACTTTAACCTCCAGCACCTCTTCATTTGTTTCATCGCATGATTCTAAGTTATTGCGGTAGCCAGGCAGGGGTACTATATGCCAAATGAATAGCGATGTGCATTTTTTATGGTTATTGAAAGAAAACAGTAACAAGCAGACGATATGGGCCCTGTTCTGCGACAATAAATGTGCGAGCTCAGACTATGCGAAAGCAGCCTTAATTATCTCTTTAACACATCTATATGTGTTGGATGTGTTTTAATGTTGCAGTTACTTTAAATTTCGATTGTGCGATATCACTATTTTACTGAAAAATTGCGGACAGTTTCTCAGCACACATTCAAGTTACGCACGCCGGGCATACCATTTGACGGCAACGCCCTTCTGGTGGCGTCATCGTAAAAACGACCACTGCTCTCCCATTGGTGTGCTGTGAAGACAGCACACTGTTCCATACCCTTACACCATACGAACTTCAGTATATTCAGGCTTAGCGACTTGTCGTGTATACTTCTCTAGCATTTTGAGGGCGTCGTAAGATGCAAAAGGGAATTTCAGCGGAAAGTGACATATCTAGTATCAACGATAATTTTCGATTTCCTTGGGCAGTAATACTTCAATCAGGGTAGTGCTTAGTATTATGAACATTTTTCGTAAATTTTGAATATCAGCAATAACTTTGAGAGTTTAACGTCCTAAAACCGCCACATGATTATGAGGGACGCCCTAGTTGTAGGCTCCAAAAAATTTGACCACCTGTAGTCGTGTAACCTGCACCTATATATGAGCACACGAGCCTCAATCCTCGCCAAAGTGCAAAAAAGAAAACTTGACTATTGGACAGGTTTTCGTAAAAGTTTGAAAAAAAGACTCAAGTCAGGAGCCAAGTGTTCGTCTACTATACGAAAGTGCAAATTCCAATGGTGTAGTAGACGCAAAAGCTTTTTGTCAGAAGCTGTGCTTCCTCAGTCGCTCATTCAGGTGAACATGGCGTGCCACTTGAAAAAGTCTGAACGACTATTTCTACGGATTTCTGACGCGACAAGAACAATTAAAATTTCCGAATTTGCAGAAAAGCAGAAAGATCAGGGGCGTATTCTGACGCATGTAATATTTTATGGATTGGCTACGCCACAGGATAAGAAGTGTCACAGAAAAGCAATGAATCTACTCTCAGTGAGCGCCTTGAAACCAGTATACTACGTCATGCGCATGCAAAACTGTTTTTTTTTCTGTGCAGAAGAGTTTTTCTATTGAAGGCGTAAGTTCCTTTTTTAACTTTTTCTTTAATGACTGACATCTGAAATCTTTCCCATCGTAATCATGTATGCGACATTTTGCCCACGGTGGGTTTCCTAAGGTTCCTACTCCTTAGCGTCCTTTACCTTGACTGTAATAGGAGTTTACTGCAAAATGAAATTGCTAATTTTTTATGGAAATGACTTGAAATTCTTCTGTTAGGGTATTGCGATGCCCGGACAAGCAAGTGTGGAAAACTTCAGGCTTTGCTACAATTCGTATACGCATATGCTAAGGTTTATTTTACAGTGAAAGCCGTATATAAATAAGCGAAACGAAAAATCGTTCGTGATTAAAAAATAGCATTACCAGTGCAAAAAAAACAAAAAAAAAACAGACGAAACATTTAGGAAGGACACACACACACAGCGATGAACTCACAACTGATTTATTATTTCGAACGCAGGGCCTTTTTATAGGCATGCGTCAAAACAACCGAAAGGGAAAGCGATAAAAACCACGTGATAACTGCTTGCCAAAGACAATAAACAGAAGGTAACACCACAGTCTGAAATTATTACGCCAGAAAGTATACCCCCGATATGAAATAAAGAAGTGAAAAAGTATAATTGATCGTAAAGCCAACCGGGGCAAAGACGTAAAACCCACAGAACCAAAGGCAGCACACACACGCAAATGAAATATATATATATATATATATATATATATATATATATATATATATATATATATATATATGCGCGTCATAATGCACGCATGCACGCACACGGAGCCGTTTAGACTTATGTTTCACCATCATTGCATAAAATTTACTATGAAGCACCCTTAAAGAAGAGTGGCAATGACTTCGGCTAGCAGCACTCTCAAGGTTGTAAGATCTATAAATGAAATACAACATGGGTTACGACATCAGAAAGTGTCGTCATATATATGTATACAATCTTCATTTTTGATGTACGAATACAATGAAGTAATAATGACAGTTGCTCTTTATTTTGCATAAATTCTTGCAACTGCTATAACTAAAAGCCTCTAATCTGGCCCTAAAAGTTTATCACTTTTGTCACAATTATTCTTCTAAACTGTAAAATTTTCAATGGTTTCTTACAGCTAAAGTAATGCGTCCGCACTTGATTGAGCAGACTTTTTAGAATACTATGACTCATCGCATATAAAAAACACGCTATCCACCGTTTTGTAGCACGAATTTAAAAGAAAATTGGCAGAAAATTCTGGCAAGGGAACGTCTTTAAAACAGAGAAAAACCCCTTAATTTCTGGTGTTCAAATTGATGATCAATACCTTTCCACGACGTTCTTTCTACAATATATTAGAGCTAGCGAATGCTAGATGATCTGCGGGGTAACGCCGAACTGAGTACTGGTGTCTTATTAAAATAAAGATGAAGCATATGAGTGTAAAAATTACGAATATACAAACTCCCACCATGCATTGTGCCGATTCGTGAGTCATTATGAACCACAAGAAGTATGAGACATTGCTACGCTTATAATGGCATTGATAAAGATGACAGAAGAGGTATAGAAACTGTCTTTGTTATTTATGGCAGTTCAGTAGCACTGCTTCTTTCAACAGAGGCGTTTCTGCAGCTATTGCCGTCAATGTATCTGCGAAAAAAATGAGGCCTTTAGACTTAGGTATGTTTCCTTTGAATAAGGATATTCTAGGTAAAAATATTCGAAATAAAGTATTGTACCACACCGCTGTTGAACTTCAAGCGTCTGGCGACGGGCCAATAAAAGAGAAAATATTAAGAACACTATTGAAAACTATCAACTTACTTAGTCACGGACTATATCATAGAACAGTTATATAGTAACTTCTTATGACACGAGCATTCATAAATTGTGCCTGTTTCGCTGAGCATATCGCTTTATGCAATGGGCTACTGCGTAAGTCTGACGTAACAAGAAGACAGCAGTGTAACTGTGACACATGGTCTACTCTTCTACACGCACACAAAATATATATATGTTAGAAATTAATGACAAATTCGTGATAAAATACCTAAAGAACAACTTTTATATAAAATCATGTCTGAAGAACAAGAAAACTAGTGAGCACGGAACGGCACGAGAGAGGGGTGCCTTTTTCGTTAGCAGGACACCGTGATTCGTAGATATGGCGTTGTTCAAGGCATTCCGTTATCTCTTGTTCCTGCTAGTCGCTTTGGAAGCAATGTAAGTAAACTACAAACATTATTTCCATCTTTCAATTGCAATATATTTTGATTGCTTGAAGTACAATGCAAATATCACTAGGCCAATACATAGGTGAAGTGAGAACTTCAGTAAAGCTAGACGATTATTTAAACTGCAAATAAGCTATAATACACAAGCGTTTGTATTGGAAAACGCAATTTTTTCACACCCGTGTTTTTTGCTGCCAAAGTTGAAAATCACTTCACAGTTGAAAATTCGTAAGAACTGAACTTCGCCCACAGCGAGCGACCAAAACGCGTCACAGATTTCTTAAGCATCCTGGAGGCCTTTGCCTAAATGCTACCTTACCAACATGCCTTCATAAATATGTGCAATAATGAAAAATAGCGAAACGCCGGCAGCATTTGGAAAACTAATCTTCTCTATTCCCTTTTAGAACTACTTTACAGAGTTCACATGCAGTTCACTGAGGCGCCACCCGCAATGTTCAGACCCCAACAAAAAATGAACTCCCAGTTACCTACAGATTGACAATGCTTCACCACATTAAGGTCGTCGCACCAAAGTGTATAAAGAGCTCTGTAGGAGTATGTAATAACATTTACCTTCAATAATCTCGAACTTTACATACTTTAGCAACTCTTATGGTCTTCGGGAGACAGATAATAGAAAGATTTCTATTTTATTACCTAATATATTAAGCTCCTGCCAACACGTATAAACGTTTCAAAGGGAGCTCTAGAACTCATACTAGTAGTCGTTAATAATTTATCTAAGTACTTTTATTCACCCTGGTTTTTAAATGCACAGTTCCAGCTGCATCTCACGTATAAGGCGAAATACAATGCCGGATTTCACGTGTTTCGTTTAGCTGTAATGAATAAAGTCTCAGTGCCGTCATCTATGACCACGCCCAAGATCCATACACAATGCGCGTACTTTTCAGACACATACTGGCGGTGTTCTGTTTTCTATTAGTCGCATGTCTGTGATTACTTACCCCACTCGCCATTTGACGCTATCTCTTGTACACTAGCAGTCTTTTCATTCCTCCATTTCTTTGTTTCCTGACATTCTCTACTTTTCTCCCCCTTTCGCAATTGCAAGAAAATGAGATAGGCGTAGAGAAAGCCAGTTGCTGCCTCCAACATGCAAAGCGCACTTGTCTCGTGGTGCTCTTTGTTTCGTTGATGTCTTGTGGCTATTCTCCCTATTAAACAGGCTAGTCTCTCTTCAAGACCAGCCCTGTCTTTTTTATCCATATCTCCTTTCTACAGCGCTTTTTCTATTTCACTCTCACTCAAACTTTCTGGCCATTCTTATTTTTCCATTGTTGCTTTTTCATCTTCATGCTACTTTCATGACTATACAATTCAACTATTCTCTTTCTATTTTCAGCGAATTGTTTCATAGTTTTTTGAATTATGATTTGTGATGTTATCCGTATAAGTTTATTTGATTTTTTGTGCACGACTATCTGCCATTCCTGCTGCTTTGCCGACTTGTGAACGGTATCGGGATTCCGTCAAGCTCTTGAGCTTTTGATCCTGTGCTCTTCCTAATCAAAAGGAAATAAAATAATTGATTGATTGACTGATTGAATGACGTTTGAGATCGAGGCAGAGTGAGCAAGGCGTATAGAGAAAGCTACTGATAAGTAAGACACTTGCCACCTTGAATAAGACAAGACCACATTGTGACACCCCCGGTTCTTTTCATTTTTTTCCATATTGTTTTGTTTACTACCACGGCCATTTCAAATTCTAATGGAGAGTGGTTACAATGAGGACAAGAAACAAAAAACAGAAAGGAATATCTTATGCAGCAAACAATAAAATGGTCATTGTACAATGTTGGCTGCATAAATACGACAAACAAAATGCGATAGAAAAATCATACAATTTGTAACAATTTTAATTATTACTAATGTTTCAAACAGTTTCCAAGTAGTGTTTTTGCAAACGTGTATAATAATAATAGTTTTTGTGTCTTAGGTTAGGTGGTTTCATTCTACTGATGTGTGACGCATGAAGGAACAATGAAATCTTCTGCCGGTAGTCGATGCGATTGGATATGTACTGAATATTGAAGATTAGTTGTTCATGCTGGGTAGGATGATTGAATAATTTGTGAGTTATGTGTGACCGGACGTGATAACTTCCGATAAAATGCAAGAGAAGAAACACTTAGGCTGAATTTTATCGAAGCGTTGTGCTGGCATTGTGAATATAGTGGGAAATATGAAATAGACTAAGGCATTCTGCAGAAGTTCAAGTGAAGTCATAAAGTTATTTTGGTAAGCATCCCACACAGAACAAGCATATTCATTTTTGAAACATAATAATGTTTTATGTAAGAGGCGTTTCAGTGCAGATGACGCCTTGCAGAAGTTACGAAACATGTTGCCTAACATGTGATTGGCATTATAAGTAATGTATTCAATTTAGGCGCCCAGAATAGACAAGTTGAATAGTCTAAATGGGGCATTCTTTTTCTCAAGTAGAGCTGGTTGCGGAAACCGAAAACGGGCTAAATTTCATGAGAACGTAAACTATGCCTAAGTATCTTGAACTTCCTGAACAATTCTAATCAAAATAGGGCAATTCCTTATTTTTACATGAGCTCATAAAGGCAGTTTTTAATAATAATAATAATAATAATAATAATAATAATAATAATAATAATAATAATAATAATATAATAATAATAATAATAATAATAATAATAATAATAATAATAATAATAATAATAATAATAATAACCTAACTACGCCCACTGCATGGTGAAGGTCTTTCCCATTATCAGCTAATACAAGCAGTTTTTTGCTTTCTGCTAGCACGTTATAGCTGGAACCTTTTATTCTCATCGTGCCGCTTCACTTTCTGTCTCCCCTTTATGCGTTTGTATTCTCTGAAACCCAGTCAGTTACCTTTAATAACCAGCGGCTATTCAGCCTCAGTGCTACGTGCCCCGCCCATGCCCATTTCTTCGTCTTGCTTCAATTGTTTCAATTGTTTCAACCCTGGTTTGTTCGCTGACTCACTCTGCTCCCTTCTTGTCTCTTGGGGTTACACCTATCATTTTCGTTCTCATGGCTCGCTGCGTCATGCTCAATTTAAGTTGAGCCCCCTTTGTAAGCCTCCAGGTTTCTGCTTAGACAAGTACCGGCAAGATGCTGCTGTTTTAGAGTATAGCTTCCTCATGAGGGTTAGTGGCAGATTACTATTCATAATTGGAGAATATTTGCCGAATGTGATCCGCCCCATTCTCATTATTCTTGTTATTTTACTCTCATGGTGCGGCTCCACGGTTACTACCTGTCCTAAAAATACATATTTCTTTACAACTTCCAGCGTCTCTCCCCCTATCGCAAAGCATTTTTTTGCCGAGACTGCTGCATATTACTTTAGTTTTGTCCATTTCAATTTTAAGACTTGCTCTTCTGCTGTCCGTGTCGAGTTCAGTAATCATGAACCTCATTTCGTCCCCTGAGTTACTCATCAAGGCAATGTCATCAGCGAATAGCAGGTAACTAAGATACTCTCCATTACCCCTTATCCCTAACTTGCCCTAATCTACAGGGCCATGAAAACATTATGTAACACGTGGTGAATAACATTGGAGATATCGTGTCTGCCTGACTTAGCCCCTTATTGATTGGGATTCTGTCACCTTCTTTATTGAGAACCATGGTGGCTGGGTCCCACTGTACATTGCTTCCAGTATGTTTATGTAGGGTTTATTGTTGACCGATACCATAGTGCCTGCATCGCTGCTAATATGTCGACTGAGTCAAACGCCTTCCCATAATCTATGAAGGCTATGTATAGGGGTTCGTTGTATTCCGGGCAATTTATCACCCGATTGCTAGTATGAATATCATCTATTGGGGAGCAGCCTGTACGAAATCCTGCTTGATCGTTTAGTTGATTTAACTCTAATGTCGCCCAAATTTTATTAACTAATATTTTTAATAGTTTGTGTTGAGAATTGGTTTACAAATCAGAGTATTTAGTACTCTACTATGAGAGAGCTATAAGCCGTGTAGAGAATAAACAAAAGCTGATCGGCGTGCAGTTTTTAAATTTAATGAAGCCTTATTTCTTAAGGATTAATATTATGGTGGTGTTCTTCCAAGATCCTGGTACCTTTCCCGTCAAAAGAAATTTCGTATGTGTGATGGCCAGTTTTTCTAACACGACTCCTCCATCAACTTTCAGCCGGTCCGTTGTTAAGTTATTCTCACCAGTGGCTTTGCCTCTTTGCATTTCTTCTAGAACTTTATTTACTTCCCGGTCGTTACTGGTAGCGTGTCGAATTATTCTGGACTATCATTCCTTTTTACGCTATCATCCTGGTTGTTCGGCTTCCGTAGAACTTTCTGCAGAGCTCCTTCACCACCTCAGCTATCCTATCCATATTGTTCGTGGCATTCCTACCCTTGTCCTTTAATGCATACAGGCGATCTTGCATAATTCGTACAACTTTTGGGCTTCTGCCGCTTTTTGCAGCCTGCTCAATTCTCGCTAAGTTAACCCTTCTGATGCCGGCTACATTATACGCCTATTGATTAAGTTTGAAAGCTCCGCTATCTCAACTTTGTCGATCGCGTTTAAGGATTTATTGCTGGGTTGCCTCTCAATGAGCTCTTTCGTCTTGTGAGATAGTTTGCCAGAGGCCTATCTAGTGACTGTACCTCCGACTTCAATTGCACACTCTTTTATGATATTAGTAAGATCATCGTTCATTGTGTCAACACTAATGTGGGTTACCTCGTTCACAGACTCGAATCTATTTTGAAGCAAAACTCACAATTTCTGTACTTTCCCTCTCACCGCTAGTTGAATAACGAGCTTGTTGCGTATTATGTTTTGTCTTCGCTTTTTTATTTATGTGAATACAAGTTCTTAGCATTCTATGGTCTCTGAAACGGATCTTGCCATCTACTTCTATATACTGTAAAATGCCTAGGTGTGCACACAGAATGAAATATATTTCATTATTAGTTTCATTAGGGCTACACCACGTCCACTTATGGTTAGCCTGCAGGTTTTGTGAAAAACATAATATCTGTAAGTTATCACGTTCTGCGAACTTTACTCTAATATCTACGCTATGGGATTTATAGAGTTGATGTCATATTTCTTCACTGCTAATCTCCGGCTTCTTTTTTTTTCTATTTTGAGAATAAAATTGGCCATCAGAATAGTATACCGTGTCTTTAGTTATGGCTTACTCTACGTCTTCAAACAAGAGTTCAACGAAATGATCCTCATGGCTCGACGTAGGCGCGTAAGCCTTTATCACCTTCATCTCGCATATTTATTTAAACATGATTATGGTACTTGCCACCCTCTAACTGGCGCTCTATTATTCCTCTATGTTGCTAGTGATATTTTTGCGTATAAGAAATGCTACCCCGGGTTTGTTTCTGTGAACCAATTCACGGGATCATAAAACCTGCCCGTTCTTTCGCACTGCATAAGCCTCACTTCTCGTTTTAGCTTCGCTGAGCCCTATTACATCCCATTTAACACCCTCTAATTCCTGGAATATCGCATCTGGACTAGCCCCACTAGATTGCCATATATAGCGTTGAAAATAGTCAAGTTCGAGTTCAAATCACAGCCTTTCCGAACCATCCGCTGCGTCGCAGGTCTGACCACCACCTTGGATAGTTGCTTCGCAGCTGCTGCAGACTGAAGGTCAATGGGTGATTGGTATTCATAAAGGAGGTATTGGCTAAATACTGCACCATGCTGACAATCCTGTTCTGGTGGGGAGATGTATTACAAGCAGGTGGTCACCAGTGAGGCAGCATCTCAGACCTCTTTTTGTTTGTTTTTAGCGATTCCTTTATCCCGCGTGTTAAGCAAAAATATACAAGTGCCAATCGGCTGGCAAATAAATTCGAAACGAATTTGTTATTACATTGTAGGGTGGTTCGCCATCTCATGTAGAGTTCTGTTGCACTTTCTTAGCACTGTAAAATTCCACCAGCTCTTAACTTCGTATGACTCGTAGCTCACCTGGCTTTCTCTAAACTGTTCGATAAACCGTCTGAAAGTCCAAAACGAAACAAAATACTCCAACTGTTTCTCTCTAACAAAGCCACATTCATTTAACCAGCACTGCGCCAAGAATCGTGGCCAAAACAACCAACTTGGTGTTATCCAAAATGTTTCATTTGTGTCGTAGTTACTTTGTTATCGTGCTCACGTTACAGAATCAGGTTTTCTAGGGCGTGTTGGTACTTACAGAAGGACATGATGTTCAATGACAAAACTCGATCATGAGGCTGACTTTTCTACAGCTTGGCAGTGTGGCAGCTTGGGCTAGTTGGTATGGCATGACGATAGTTAGAGCGCGAAAACAAAACGACGACACAGAGACAAGAAGGACACGAAAGACACGAGCGCTCGTGTCTTTCGTGTCCTTGTCTCTGTGTCGTCGTTTTATTCTCGCTCTATAACTATCGTCATACAGCTTGGCGCTACAGTATCATGTCCTCTGTTTTCTCCAACATGGAATATTTGAAATAAAATAGACAGGAAATAAATGTATTGGGCACCCATCTATTCCTAAAGAAGAAGGAGTGGTCGAAAACTGCATGGCGTAAAACGGAATAGAACACTTATCAATGCTTTCAGTAGATACCACGAAGAACAAAACCCCGATGACCGTCCCGAATAGTGCGCCCTTTGCCAAAAAACAAATCGCTTGTCTTGCAAGTCTAGTAATCGCCATTACGCTCTTTAGACAAAACAGAGAACCGGCTAAAGCATGGGAATTGTGTTATATTATAGTAAAATTGCTATTCTTTATTTCTTTATTCAATGATTAGCCCGCTTAGCCCGAAGGCGCTGCAGCAGGGGGGATTCTATATCGTATATTAGAATCGTTTTACATGAATTTCACGAGCGTATTCATACCCAAATGAAATATTCCAATTTATATGAACCGAATTCACACTTCACTACTCAATACTGACGAAATAGGATCATGTAAATTCTAGCTACAATATAGATTTGTGGTATTTATAAAAGAGGAACACACTGGCAAAAGGGTGTTTTAGGTGGCCCGACCATATTGCCAGTAGCAAAAAAAGTGTTTCTCTCACTTTTAGTACATGTTCATTTAACTCTTTTAGAAAAAAAAGCTCCTCAAAAATACCGAAGCATTAATACAAGCTTTCTGGATGAAGTGGTACGTTGTTTTAGTGTTAGCGAGGTGTTGTCAGAATAAGGGACGCATAATCTTTTTACTTTTACTCATGTTTAAATTCATTTACCATGTGCTGCGCCGAGCTTCACTTCACATAGTACCTCATTCATTGCTCTTAGAGCTTCAGATTTTTGCTTCAGGTCATCTAAGCCTTTTCGTACGACGACAGTTTTTTGTCTTTGTGGTCTTTTGGCCACTCTTATATCACTATATGTCAGCAGTGAATTCATTCTTGACTTTGCATTTTGTAAATAAAAGGAAAATAGGTGTACTCAGATGAGTTCTCACGACAGTATTCAATACATAAAAAATTCATGAGGGAGTTCTGGGTGGCACAACAACTCAATTTCATAAAACGTTTGTACAAACGGGAACACTTAAGTAAGCCATCACCTGATTTTTCACAAAATAGCGAAAATGGTTTAAACCCGCCCCATGTTGAACAGTATAGATAAGTAAATGTCGGCGTGGTGGTGTTCCCATGCCCACTGACGGAAGGTAGGTGGAAGCAGCAGCTTAAATTATTCGCCAGGTGTGATGTCAGTGTTGATTCAGCTCGCCGTTGGTAGTCGATAGCAGAAGAAATTGAAGCCGGGAAATGCACATGCCCGGAGTTGATCACGACCGAATTCACTATAGACACTATCGGCGCAGCAGGTATGATTATCAGGCTGGCAAAGGAACCATTGACGATAAAAGGAGGAGTAAAGCCTGCATGTTAAACAGTACAATGTGAAGCGTTGACGTGGTGTGCTCTTCCAGTGTTCACCTTTGAAGGGTCTTTCATGAAATTATGATATGGTGATGTAGAACATTCTTTTAAATGATATGACGATTACGACATGCCTTGCTATTCGAACACATGGCTGTGCCATAGAAAATGAAAGGATTACCTAAAGACCATGTATCTGGGGTGGTTATTTCACTGCTAATTTGGGCAACGTTTGTTCACTGATACCGATGTTTCAGTGAGGAGTGCTTCAATGTAGATAGAAGCATAGAAACACTGTAGCCGGCAAAGTAGAATGCAATAAGATTCATGAAAAATTCACCACAACTTTTCACTTTGTCTGCGCTTTTCACCAGGTTCAACGTAAACTAGATTGCCTGCAGCGTGAAATCGTCGTGTAATCAATGTGTTGTTTTACAGGCGAGCACGCCCGAATGCTCTTGTTTTGAGCGTAGAGGCAATGACGTATGAAGATGACAAATATAACATTAACGTAGTATCTTGCAATAAAACGGTAAGTAAGAGGATTGTAAAAGTGTGCGTTCATATGGATGATATGCAATATTTATCAGCAGGTGACATAAAGATCGCATAGCCAGGCCAGTAACACGGCAATAATAAATAAACTGTTTATAGAATTTTTCGTAGATACACTTAGAACTATAGTAAAAACGCATGACACGCATCTCTATGGTGTTGGATCATATTAGTTGAGTTCAACACAGAGGCATAGGCAGAAATATTTTCGCGGAGGGGCGAGGTGTTTAGTGATTAGGCGTGAGTGCTCGGCAGGCAGATGAGACCGAGTGCCAATTTGTTCTCTGTACCATATTCCAAAAAACGTTTAGAAGGACAGGGGTAAGTCTCGGGCCTCATTTGCCACTATAGCTACGCACACAGGTCCAATCACGCTACGCTTTTGCCTTTAGTGCGCGAAATTGTTGTGGAGTGCGTAATATAGGATTTGCCGGGCAGAAAGCTGATATTGTTGGGGGGCGTTAGTGATCAAAGACTGTAGGCATAAGAATGCTTACTAACAACTGAAAGAGCGCACAATGACAGAAAAGGAATCAGTGGCAAATATTTACTGTTGCCTGTTAAGACAAGAAGAATGCGTGCATATCATTCACGGGCACATGTAGGCCTACGTGAGAAGTGACTGTTCAGACGTGAAAGGTTTCATTTTTGTGCGGTTTGATAAGCGTCTGGCCTGCGGATGCACTATCACTACTTTAAACAAGACATGTTTCAAGTGTTAAACGGGATTTTTAATTCATCTGCCTCTCTCATTTTTCCATGCATCTATATCCTCTAAAATGTGAAGATAGGTTAAAAAATATGCCTCTAGCTGCCTACCATTTACGTTTACTTAATCTTTTGTGAGCCCATCCGTCTCTTTACCATATCTAGAAATGGCTGCACCTAAAGGGAATTTCATAAACCGTGACTTATACGCCGATTAGTGAAGCTGTCGTCGCGCCTTTTTACAATATGTTAGTTCATATTTTAGCAATTACCAGCTGATAACCACTGATTCTTTCCCACCAGTGCCCCGCAAATGTTCCCTCGTTTATTCGCATCCGCGAAGAGAACGTTAACGACATATTAGTTTCGCACCTAGTTAGTCTTTTGGATCAAAATTTAATGCATGAAATACCTTTCGAGAAGGTTACTGCTACTTTCTCCAACGATGCTCATATTTAAGAAAACCTAGATCTTTCAACGTTCAGTGGCAACTGCTACGCGAAAAGAATTTGAGCTTAATAGACACGTTATATGTGTGCCATCCTCGCGCTAATTTTGGGCACAGATATACAAGACCCAGATAACATACAAGGCATGGCACATTGCTAGTTATCTGCAAAACTATTTAGCTTCACTGAGTTTTCAGACTCTTTCTGTACGCTTAATCCTCAGGTGCTAGTTTAGTCTTTCTCGCAAAACTTCGGTGTCAGCACGCTTTTTGATAACATTTACTACTTCTTGCCTTAGGAAAGGTTGTCGAAAATTTTTAAAGTGGGTACTAATCAACACGTCCACCAAATAGTTTTCACCAATAAGTCGGCCTTTTTATACATGCTTCATATGCTTATGAATTGAGCAATGGCTGCATGGTTAGAAAGAAGCCGTTATTGTTGAGAAATCAGAAATTTGCATTGTTTCTAAGGTTGCTCCAATTCTTATGGATTTAAAAATTGACAAAACTGGAAGACGTTTAGAGAATCCATTAAGTTAAAGTTTAAGCCAGTTTATTTCGTGGCGTGTATGATCACGTAATTTTTATGTGCCAAGAGCCTTGGTAACTCGGGCCTTCAAATGTATATGCTGTCATTGTCGTTGCACAGCTAGGCGCAAAGCAACCAAAACCATTTCTAGCATAACCGTCAAAAAATAGCCATGTACCGCAAAAGAGCGTGAAAGAAAAGGGAAGTTCAGGAAAAGATATGTAAAGGGGAGGATAGAGAGAAAGGAGGGAGGGAGGGAAAGAAGGGAAGGAAAATTCAGTAGGCTAGCAACGCGTGCTGCCATCTCAAGTCGCTGCTTGGCGCCACGCAGGAAAAAAAATTGTATAGCCTAGCCATCAATAGAAATGAAAAGAGGGTGAGGGTAAGATACAGGGAGAATGGCTGCACCTAAAGGGAATTTCATAAACCGTGACCTATACGGTTTCGTTATTCGCATCCGCGAATAAACGAAAGAGCGAAATTTTGCAGGCTAGTCTTTTTTTTGTTAGACACAGTAATAACGAGAAATAGCAGGCAATAACAACAAAGAAAACATAAGAGATTCTATTTGTAGTAAGTATAAAATGAATGTGAAGTAAAATGAATGTGTAGTAAGTAAAATGAATGTGAACTAAAGTAGAAAGAGGACACTAGTCGCCACTGATAGGAGCTAAACCTGGACGCTTCAAACTACACATCTGATGCTCTAGCAATTTAGCTACGGTGGAGGTCATTACTTGTAAGCCATATATATGTCAGCCATATACTTGTCAGCCATAAGTACATATGTGACAAGCACATATGTACTTGTCAGTACGCATGTGCATTTGCCCCTAACGAAGAAAAGATAGTCCTTAAAATTCTCCTTCTTTCCTTCCATCGAATAGAGAGTCTCGTTCTGGTGGGTTTAATGCCTTCAGGGATTATACTAGGGATTATAGGTAAGCTGCTGGCTTATAAAAAATCACGAGTTGAGGAACGCCAGCAGGCAGAAAAAAAACCGATCTGTCTGTCCTAGGAATCGGTATAACACGAAAGCGGATCATGCCTCGCCGCTGTGATCTAGAGGCTAAGGTACTCAGCTGCTGACCCGAAGATCGCGGGATCAATTCCAAGCTGCGGCGGCTGCATTTTCGATGGAGACGAAGATGCTGTAGGCCCATGTGCTTAGATTCAAGTGCATATTAAAGGGACACTAACGTCCATTAACAATTTACGTCAGAGTGAAAGCTCAACGTGAGATAACATCTAAAATGACAATACTATCAACAATGGTGTCCTACTTACCAAGAAATATAAAGAAAATGCACAAGTCCTACTTACAGAGAAATATAAAAAATATAAGTAAATGCACAAGTACAAGAGCGCTGCTGTAGGACATTTTCAAAATGATCCCGATGACATCAGAAGGACCGCTTACAATTAGTCACTAGTAATTGATTTAACTGCACTAAATATAGAACATTCCATACATCGAGACGCAATAAATGCTGCTTGATCATTTCTGTTTGATTCATGGAAAAAAGTAGCGCCAGACATTACTATAGAAAATGGCGTGAGTGGTTCAAAAATTCAATTTTCGCGTTGTTACACGGGACAAACGGTGCCATCTAACGGGGTGCCGCTGAAACAAATAAAAAAAACATCTGCAATTTCGAAGCCAATGGCGGGAAATTGATCAATGGCCGTCGTTGCTGCTGTGGCTCCCGCTGCTTTTGGTCTGCTGCTACTAGCGCAGTAAATCCGGGCAACGTTGTGCACGGCAACAGTGACGTGGATCGGTCCGGTCGGTCCTCTTCTCGAGGCGAATAATTCGAAGTGCGCTAACTTGATGCGGACCACTAAAACGTGATTTTATTTCAAAATAGGCCCTTCCTTGGCATAAAAGTAACACTAAGAGGTTTCTGGACTGATTTCTCAAAAATCAACGTTGACCTAATAGTTGCGTCTAGTGTCCCTTTAAAGAACCCCAGGTGGTGAAAATTTCCGGAGTCGTCCACTGCGGCGTGTCTCGTAATCATATGAGGGTTTTGAAATGTTAAACCCCACATATAAACGAAAGTGAAACATTACAAAAATGAGCCCATGAACCCTCCTTTCCTTCCTAGCGTGTGTCTCATTATGACGGACTTAGACGAAATATATGAGCACTCGAGGTAGAAGGAAGCACTTCATAGGAAAGACGCCCGACACGCAGCTGCAGATTTACTAGAAAAATTCATCGCACAATATGAGGGTGAACGCAAGTGCGTGTATCAGTGTTACCTTGGTTGCGGTAAATGATTAAGTGTGCTGTTTAAGCAGCTGAAGTAAAGAAACACACTTTGGTTGGGGTTCGTTCTGTTTTTCGCAATCACGTTTCAGCAACCATCACTTTTCTGGTGATGGTTGCTTGCGCATGCGCCTTTCGATGTTCTAGTATAATGAACTTTTTAAACAATTTTTGCGGTTGTAAGATGAGCGTCTTTGCTGTCAGGTTCTTCCTTAACTTGTACCTTGTGCGCTTATATATTTTCACAATATGTTGCACCAACTTACCCCACATTCTACTATTTTGCCTTTAGACGGTATGCGAAGAATTAATGGTTTGCTGCCGGCTTTTACAAAAATCATAAGCTACTAGACATCAGCTTACAGAAAAGTGTGTTCTACACTCGCCAATATCACTTCAACCGTCTCTGAGGAACACTCTCTGATTTAAACGCGCGATACGCACAAAGAGCTGTACTGCGTGATGGAAACCGCCGAAGTTGAGTTAGTCGAGCATCAGACGCGTAATTCGGAAGATTGGGGGTCCTAGCTCTGCAGGCAGCTGATTATCATTTCCTCCACTTTACGTTCTTTAACCTTATATCAAAATTAGTGAATGTCGTACTCTAATGACAATAGAATAATGTAAACACTTTTCCCAGAAAACATCACGTAGCATGTGGATTTTTACCGAGCAGACAGTTGACCAACAAGCCCTCGCATACTGCCTGAATGTATCAAGTCTGCCAAAATGAGAGCCTTGCTATGAATGATTGAAGTAAGAGTAGCTTGGGCCCCTTTTCTTTGTTTAACACCACGTTTAGAAGAACAAGCAGAAAATTATCCCAAAGACAATGCAAGGAACATGAATTGCACTCTTTTAGGTGTACTGCAGTAATCTTGATGTACATACACGTGAAGAAAGTAACTTGAGCGAAAAGATAGCTTGCCGCCGGCTGAAACTGCAAGCTTTAAATGATGCGTCGGATGCTTTCACAAAATAACCCCAGCTTCATTATGTGCTGACTTTCGTAAGCGTTGGTTAAAAAAAAACAGGTCCCCATCAAAATCTCACTTCATACATGAAGGAACTTCGCAGGCGTATTTTTGATACCACCAATTACTCTTATACAGTTTTCATGCAGGCAATATGACTTGATTCATTCCTCCCTGGCCTCGTCTTCTTTCTTCTCTGGTCTACCCTTGCTGGCGCTAGCGATGTGGATCGCAATACTCTCCCGGCCAGCTGTCGTTCCCCTCACGCTGGTATATGACACCACATTTCCGATGAACGCCTCCTCTGATCTTCCACTAGGCCCAGTGTAATACAACGTCTTGAGAAGCCCTTACTGCTTGGACGTTTTATTAACACGGCATGGGCCAGTGAATGAGGTTTTTGAGTTCAATTCTTTTCTAGCTAGTATCATGGAACCATGGTTGATCACTGGCATCTTCGTGCTGTGGCGACGATAAAAATGCATCTTCATCGTACTTCTGTATTTTGTTGTTGGAGTAGGGTCTTGGGGCGCTCCATCAGTGTGATTCTGCCAACTAACCCGAAATCTTCGTCTGCTGGCAACTACGGAACAGTACTACACGCAGCGGATTGTGGGCTGCACCCGATGCCGGTAGTGTAGGACCTGTTATTAAGATGTACGGCTACATCCAAAGCACTCTTCCAGCTTCTTTTGACTTTCTGGTATAACTTTATATACATTTCGAGGTCTCTAGTCATTCGTTCAGCATGAGATTTAGCCTCCGGATGATAAGGCGCTGGGTATCAAAGCACGATGTTCCTTTCGCAGACCCAATTGCGTAGCTTCTGACTACCAAACGCTGGTCTATTGTCGGCAACGATGTCCTTGATGTGTTTGAAAATTTCTCTCTGCAACAGCGCTATTACGCAATTTGCGTCTTCTCTTCCAGTTTTTGCGGCCGCGATGTGCGTGCACTCATCCACCGCGATCAGGAAACCTTGCGATATTTTGATGCCTTCACTCTTTTTCTAACTTCTGCGAAATCAAGATGAACTGCTTCAAATTGAACAGTCGAATATTCTGGCAATACCATTATATTTCCCCGAGGCATGTATTTTGACTTCACCATTTGGCCCTCAAGGCACGTCTCGCGCCACATAATAGGCACCGTCTGCTTTCATATCTTGCCATAGAAATTTCTGAGTAAGTTTGTCGTATGTCCTACAGAATCCGTCTTACCATCCTGAATGTGGACTGCTGTGATATAAGATCAGAACTTGAGGCACTTTTGCTTTCAGGGAAATACATCTTCCCAATGCGCAGTTCCATGTCTTGCTGTTATCTCCCACAGGGTCAGCAAGTTGATGTTTTCGTGTGGAACTTCTTGTGACACGTGAAGACGGGACAAGGCATCAGCGTTCTGGTGCTTCTAGCCTGGTCTATGAATTACGTCAAAAGTGAATTGGTTGAAGTACCTGAGCGTCATTACAACAGCTAGAGCTTCTTTCGCTGTTGTCGTGTAATTTTCCTGCGTTTTCGTTAACGTGCAGGAATAGTAGCCAATGACCTAAAGCTCTCTTCCGGGTTGCTCATTTTCATCACGTTGATGCAGGTTGGCGCCTGCAGCGGAGTAAGGTGCATCTGTATAAAGTTCAAACGGAAGATCAAAGGCGGGCAGTGCTAGCACAAGGTCACTTTATATGGCTCAGACAAGTTACAGGTAGCTCTTCTAATATTGGTCGAGCCAGACGAAGGGAACGCCTTGTTGAGTCACTGTGGTCAAAGATTTCGTTTTTACTGCATAGTTATTTTTAAATGCATGGAAATGACCGGCAAGTCCAAGAAACACTTTCGAGCAGTGTATGTGATAAATTTTTGTAAGCTTCTTATTGCGCTAGATGCTCTCTTCCTTAATGCCCTTGACTGATCCATCAAAAACTCTTCCCAGAGACGCTACTTTTCTGCAGAAGAGCTCACTACTCTTTATGTTGATCTTAAGTCACTGGCGCTAAGTGCCTTGAGGACATTTTCTAGGTGCTCTCCATGACCTTTCTGTGCTTTAGCATATAATAATGTCGTCTATGCATACATTACAGAATATACAGAAGTACGTCATTCATCATCTTTTGGAACCGTGATCCGGAGCACTTCCATCTGAAGGGTAGTCTGTTGTATTCGTAGATGTCAAAAGGGGTGACGAATGTAGTAAATTTTTTGTATCTTCTTTCAGTGGCACTTGCCAGTATTCTTTACACAGGTCGATGCGGGAAAACCACTGACGTCAACCTGTTTCTTTATTCTGATCGATTCGTAGCACTGCGTGACTGGAAAAGATCGGTGTGTTTATTAATGAGCCTATAATCTGTACACAGGTGAAACGAACCATCTTCTTTCGGAATAATTGTAATGGGTGAAGCAAAATATGAAGTTGAAGGCTTGATGATTGCCGCCTCTAGCATTCATTCCTTGAAGCTCCTTTTTAACCAGACTTTCTGTACCTCAATGGCTCTTGTGGTTTCTGGGTATGCACCAACACGCAAAAGCTCGGGAAAAATCAATGGTACACCTTCTCTCGGCCTATGGAAAGCGTTATGGGCGATATTTTCTTTAGCGTACTGCCTTCAGATTGAATCTTGGTCAGTCCAAAAATATGTTAATCTTCATGCGTGTCATATTACGACTTGATAAGAGGTAGTCGAAATTGACTTCGAGCACTACTAGAGCTTAAACTTTGATCTTTTCGCCTTCATACTCCAGACGTACTCTCACCAATTTGTGGTACTCTCGACAAAAACAATCATAGCTGCACACATGAATGGGGTTCCCAAGTACATTATCTCTAGCATTTACTATGTTCTCAGTAATAAACAGAGGCCCCAATGTCAAATAAAACTGACCATTTGCGACTTATCACTAGCACCTGAACACCCAGAATTCCTGTCTTCATGAGAAAGACTGTTTATTCGACAGTGTGAGGTTCTTTAGTTCTGTCCTGACAATGTGAACTCAATAGCATGCTGATCTGCAGTCTAGGTTCAATGTTAGCCTCTGGTGTGGCTACAGATGGGGGTGTGTTCTTGCCACAGTAGTTACCTCTGCCGACTTTAGCCTGTTCTGCAGGAGGCTTGTATTCAGGTGCTGTGACACATACCAGTGATGAGAGTAGCTCGTCTGTAGAAGCGAGTGATCTCACTGACATCTCTTTTTGATAGTACTTTGTGATGTTACGTATGACTGGAGCCATGAAAGATGAGTCCGCCAATGATGACTCAGCAGTACAAAGTAAGCGCCACTTTTTGAGAGCGTGATCCGTGATATTTGTTCATCTCTGTCTGTAAGTAATGGCATTATCCCATAGCTCTACGGGCTTTGCCTTGCAAAGCGTTTCCTCCATGAGGCTCAAGAAGTGTTTTCATATGAATTTCTCTGTCATTCAAACCCCTTCTGCTCGTTCCCACAGAGAAAAGGCCTCATGTTACGTACGTGGTCTTCATCGCTCTTCCATTTGTTTTTGGTACATGTAAATTTGTAGAAATCGAGCCATGCATCAGCGCTTGAACGACCGTCAAACATGTCCGGTCAAACTTTTTTCTTGTCTCTTACATTTGCAAACGACACAAGAAGTTGTAAAAGCTGCTGCTGTTGTGCCATATATAGCTTCTGTACTTTGAGTATAGCGTTAAGGGCACTTTCACTGCTAGTATCAGCGAGACTTCTTGGTGTTCACAATGTACGTCCCAGAGGAGCTGTTACCGAATGAAACGCCAAATCTTCAAGAGTTATGTTCACCGACACGCTACCTTGAGCGACGAGGCCATCCACAGTAGCTCCGGTGATATCGGCGATCATCTCCAGAGGACTCAGAGTTGTAGTGGCTTCCTGCAGCTCCACATATCTCTGACCCTTTGCTCAGAAGCTCACGATGAGGGGTCGCCCTTGACGACGAGTGAAGTCGAACTTGATATTCATTTGCAGACTTCTGACCTCGACTGCAGCAAAGTAAAGTTTCATGCAGACAATACGACGGCATCGGTTGTTGTTGTTGTTGTTGTTGTTGTTGATGTTGTTTTCCTCTGCATATGGCTTGTACCCAGAGGAGGGGATTGGCCGATTATAAGGTGAATTGGCCCGATACTTTCTGTCTTGCTTCATTCCTAAAGAAACTTTAAATATTTATTATGATTTATTTATTCATTCTTTTCTGGTCTCGTCTTCTTTATCTCCCCTTGCTGTTGGTAGCGATGTGAATCACTACCTATAAATATTTGAGCCTTTTGAAATTGAAGGAAATTGCCTAATGGAATGCGGATGCATCCAAGCACTGTCTCAGATTACAATCTGACTGTCCGTATTATCAGTGGAAAACCAAAGGCGTCTCCTCCAACGCGAAAATTGGTTGTCGAGGCGGAAGTGCTACCACGTCGGTGTGATCTCGAGGGATGCAAATATCGTCATCACCTAATGATATTCTCATAAAGACACACGTAGCGACAATATGTGGCGTCACTGTGGTGTCAGTATAATGTGGCATACCAGGACGTCGCGTCAATAAGACATCGCATGACAATGTCTCTTGGTTAAAGGAGGGCTGATCAAGGAGGCAGTATTAAAGAGGATCAAGGTGCAGAAAACCCGCTACGCTACCATTTCTGCAGGCAGGGCAAAACTACATTTGCAGAAAACTATCACAGGAGACCGGGAGTGGATCCATAGCCCAACTGAGAAAAAAACACACCTCTCGCTTACAGGTCATGTCCTGTAAAAGCACGGGGGGCATTAAATTTTCATAGCAACTTGTGCAGACCTTCGGATGTTCCAAACAGTTTCCAAATACTAGTGAGAAGGCAAACAAATATTATCACCAAACACACTAAGAAAACGTTGTGATTTTAACCAAGAAGTGCGAAGAAAGCGTGAATTTATTGTATTTTAAATACCTTATAAATTTTTTATAATATAAGGCCGCTCATATACAAAATGAATAGATACTATCTTTAATATATCATGTCAATACGTAGAGTACCTAAATACACCGAAAACAAGCGCAACTATGCGCAGAAGCATTTATTCACTTTAATAATGTCTTCATTCGCTTGAATGCACATTAACGATTGCATGATTACAGCTACATCAACACTCAACTACTTAAATGTGTCGACAAACACACTGTTACTTACCACAAAGATCACTAAAATATGTATAGTAGTTGGAGAACTGCTAATTAGTACAAAAGCGCGACAGGCTACTGGAAAACTCTGCAAGCGACTCGGCGACAAAAAAAGTCCAAAAGGCAGCTATTATAAGCGGAATGGACGACTCTGGTTGGACGGATGGCGTTTGATATTTTGTACCACAGAGCTCTTCCATTCGACATATGCTGATGTAGATGCTACTGCAGGCGGTGGAAGTGTGAGTGTTGTTATCAGATTTATTATGTGGTTGTGTTGTATAAAATATGTATAGAGCCCACAAATAGACACTTTACGTTTAGAAAAAGTACTTTGTACTTGCTGCTATTGTAGCCCTAATTTTTTATAGTCATTGCGCTTGGCTTCTACAATAGATCCGTTGAGTAGTTTTAACATGATACAGCAAGTAAAACAATTCGTCGGCACTCCGCAGCATCACCTAAATAATTCTAAATATAGCTTTCGCTTTTTTTCGTAAAAAACCACACAAAAGCGCTTGATGTAGACTACTCTTTTACCTAACATGCAATGTTGTTTTTAATCAATGCATTTGCAGTGCACTTCAGGTGGAGACGATTGCCCTACTGGCTGTTTTTGTGGCCTGCTCGGGCACAACAATACAGGTCATTGCTACATGATTACGGGCTACTTTCCTGAGTATGAACCAGTTGTGCTGCCTTGAAGAGGCAACCCACTTATTGGATGAATAGCAGAGGTGGACAAGACTTCTGCAGAACTTCGTTCGCTCAGGCAAAACTAAATAAAATCATGAACTACCAACGCATTTATTACATTAAAGCGAGTGAATAGGAAAACATAACGGCAGACAAGACAAATGCTTACTGACAACACAAAAGCTTTTGTTCGCAGAACACAATTGCACTCCAATGTGTACGCACGTCTGGCGCGGGTTCAAAATGCACAAAATATAAAATTGGAGTTTAATACAAAAAACACATTTTAACTGGTGCAAGTCACAGACAGCACATATAAAAATGCCCCTCGATTTTATTTGAAAGCAAGTTTATTTGTGTATTTAAAAACATCTGGGAGTCATGATAATACTTAGTTAAGCTTGGCAGACAGTGAATCTATTTACGTAGAAAGCACCCCTGGAGTTTCAGATTGTATCCGTTTCCTGTCCACAAGGTATGTGATTCAGTCACAATCCGTTTCGAAAGAGTATGCACCACGAAAATTAAAATAAATCTCTCTACCCGCTACCCCTCCCCTAAAGAAAGCGAATGTAAACCTAAAAAATAGTTGTCGACTTCAGTGTAGCCGAAACACCATTCTTTACGCGCTATCGGGAACAGAATCTGAGCATTTAGGAGAAAAAAAGAAGAACCTTATAGTAAGCAACGTTCCGATGCAACGTTGTGACGGAATTTACAAAGCGCAAACACGCTTCCCTGCATACCCGGTTTCAGATGGGGCCACACAAATATTGGTAGATGCCACGTAGAGGGGGAAAATATGATATGCGCAGAACAGATGGAAAATGTCGATATGTCGCTTTAAACTCAGCACTGCGTTACGAGGTGGGGGTAAATGATGCCGTACACGACTTCCCTGTCATGATATTATGTTTGGATGTGTCGCTTACCTTCATCGTATATTCACGTTACGTGATACCAAATTTAGTATATCTGGAGCAAGCTAAACGGCCGTGAGCACGCTACGAGCGTGGTAGGTTGTCATGTTCTTACATGATACACGTGTCAGGATTATCATGTTTCAACAGTCATATATTTCGCCATCTGTTGAAGTCACGTAACACCAAATTTCGTATATGTGGAACAAGCAAAACGGCCGCGAGCGCACCATGAAGGGCCCAATATACTCCACTGTAGCGTTGAAGCATGCGCACGCTGAGCACAACGACGCTACGTTAGCAAAACGCGTGTATTCTATAGTCTGACGCCAGGTGCGACCACCGTCCATCGGCATGGCCTGACGCCAACCGGCGCGAAGTGCGACATTCTGCATTTCGCGCCGATGCGTTACCTAGACAACACTGCGTCTCCCTCTTTTCGTGATGGAGGGACGCCGGACGCGCTGAAACGCGCATGCGTCAAAGCAACGCAGCGTAGCGCGCACCTGCGACTATATAACAGGACCGGTGCTTGGCGCGGCAACGCCGGTGTGACGCGACGAAATGAATGCCGGCGAGCACGTGCACCGCGTCACGTTGAAATGTATTGGCGCCTTGGCTCTGGCGTATATTCGTGTTCTCACATGACACACATCTCATGGCTATTATGTTTGCACCAATCACATACCTTCCTCATTCGTTGGCGTCACATGATATCAAATTTGGCATATGTGAAGCTAGCGAAACGGCCACGAGGGCATCATGAGCGTAGCATGTAGTCATGTTGTTACATTAAACGCATGTCATCATTATTATGTTTGCACCAGTCTAGTACCTTCGCCATCTATTATTGTACTGTAATACCAAATTTGGTATATGTGACGCTAGCAAAACGGCCATGAGCACATCATGAGCATAGCATGTAGTCACGTTGTTACATGACACGCATGCCATGATTTTCATGTTGGGGTCTGTCGCTTGTGTTGGCCATGCATTCATGCCACACCATACCAGTTTTGCAACATGCCATGTGAACGATACTACCGCAAGAGCTCTAGAACCATGACATTCATGATATACATGGCATAATTTTCATGTTATGACTAGTCAAACATATTCTTCATACAGTCATTTTATGCCATACCAAGTTTGGTATTGATACTATTATCCAAACGCCCAGAAGAGCAAAAAAAAATCGGCAGATTCCAAATTTTATGGGAGTCCACGTTATGCGAAGCATGCGGAGGGAAGGTGACTATGTGACAATTTTTTATTAAGTGACACGTCAAGAAATGACGCTAAATATATGTACAGATGTTGCACGCACATACATATGCTGAAAAGTTGCAGATGTTTGTATAACAAGTTGTTTCCACTTGTGCAACGATGCCAACTGGAACATCCCTATTAGACACACCGGAAGCTGATATGTAGCGCTGATTCTCGCGAGGATACTGGCTCTGGATACTGCTATGTAAATCAACTTCAGAGCATGAGGACTAAGCACAATTGGCATTATCTCGACGTGACGGCTGTATTAAAGGAGTACACATGTAATGTTTATAAAATCGGGTAGGGAGCACTACAGCCACTATTGACGCGTCACGAAGATTAGCGTCAATTTGAAAAGTAGTTCCGAGACCTGGTGTAGCTCTGTGGTAAAATGCTTCATTGCCACGCAATGCTTGGGTTCGATTCCAGGTTGAACCCTGACATTTATTCTTTGCGTTTGTCGAGTCAATCATATACCAATGTCGGGTATTTCTTAACGTTCGCGCGTTAAGATTGCCCATGTGTGTTCTCGTCGTTCCTGGGTAGATACCAAGTGCCAATCACCTGTGGCATATGCCAACATACCAGAGGCACATACCCGTGCCTGGGTATCTGCCACTATGTGGCCGGAAGTGTCTGACGACGTACGTGACGGGATTGTGACTATATGTCTCGGCGAGCGCGTCATATTCGTGAAACCATCTTACCATGCCCTGCTAATTTTGGTTCACACCAAGTTAGGGCGATGAGCACGAGAGATCCCAAACGTAAGCGGCTAGACATATAGATAGATAAATAGATACGCTCCAAGTTGCCGAAGTTCGCTAAGAAATGCTTCGCAATAAAAGTGATAGATAGATAGATAGATAGATAGATAGATATAGATAGATGATAGATAGACACGCTCGAAGTCACGAAGCTCACTAAGAAATGCTTCGGATTAAATATATATCAAAGCACTGCATGATGAACCCCGCCCGAGGTTTCACGTGTGAAAGCGCTACTTCCGTGCTCTTTTTATTTTCTACGCGACTGCACTTGTGTTTGATGCTATCGCGTATACTAACGTATAATCAATTTCGTACGCTCTTTCTCTGTGTGATGGTTGTAGAGTTGGGCAACAATTATCATGTCACCTAATATCATCTTTTTTTTTCTGAACAGACCCATAAAGTTTTCGAAACACCCTTCATCACTTAGTATACGTCGGTCGAAAACAAACGCCAGACCTGCGTGGAAGGCGCAGCCAGTCAGCGAAAGCAAAAAGAGCGCCCTTTCAGAGTCTTTTCTAAACACTCATTGGGCAACTGCTGCAAGCGCCCTTACTTGATGCCCACTATCGCATTAGTATACAAAACTTTTAAGGTAGTAGGCCGCAATTCGGTATGCTATTTTTCATCATTCTTCTGAGAAGCATGGTATTCGATAAACTATTGCGAGTAATATTGTGTCAATTGTTCACGCAGTGGCTGACAACGATGAGGAATTATGCCTGAAGTGGGTATACGCCGCAGCTAATAGCTGAACAAAAACAAGCTTTTCGATATTGAGCCAATGGATGATTAACTCGTGACGCCATTCACATTGTGCGACGACTGGTTCTTCTTTCTCGGTTTCAAGACGCTTTATGAGTAGTAATAATGCGATTGCTTCGCCGTAATCAAGTCTGCCTAAGGCAAGTTTGCCAAGTCCCGAGCACCGGCGTTGTTGAGTGGCAAGATACTGGGCAGGCACCCAGCGGATCTGGGTTCATGACCCACTGTGTCACTGGTACTATGTATTTGTTTATTTTGCACGATATTGTTACGGACTCCAGGGGCGGTGGTGGTGATGGACAACTATGGTCCTGCGTGAGACCTGAGTTGTGATCTCATAACTTTCGCTGTAAAAAAATGGCAGCATATCCACGGAGTGAATGATGGAGAGTAGGGCGAAACATTCGTCCGTCCATTCGTTCTTGCTTACGCCCGTCTATGCGTCCGTCTGTGTACCGTCCGTGCGTCCATCCGCCATCCGTGCATGCGTCTGTTCGCGGGCCCGTCCCTGCGTTCGTCCATGCATCTATCCCTACGTCCGTTCATGCGTCCATCCATGCATCTGTCTGTGTGTCCGTTCGTCCATCTATTCAACACTCCAAGTACCCCCATCTCGCATCTTTCATCATATATTCCCATATAGAAGCACCGCCATCCAGAAGACATTTCAAGGACTAAACGAGAGGTGGCTCACGCACACTTTCTTAGGCCTTCCGCTTCGCGTCTACTTCGCACCTTTAACCAGCCTGAGTTCATGGTATATACTAGTTCACTGTATTCATGGCACTGCGGCCCAACGCTCGCTAGACCTTTCTAAAACCAAGGAGGTTACGCCCAGCGAGTATAACGTAGCAACCTTTTCCTGTCAGATAGTGCTCAATGTACATGCCAGTGGCTGCTAATGGGAAATGAGAGACAGGAGAATTCGACTTTTACTTTCTTACGGCTTGCGCTTCATATCTACTTCCCACCTTTAACCACCTCGAGTTCATTTATAGTATATACTAGTTCATTGCATTCTAGGCAATGCGGCTCAACGCTCGCTAAACCTTTCTAAAACTAAGGAGGTTACACCCTGCGAGTATAACGTAGCAACCCTTTCTTGTCAGATAGTGCTCAACGTACATGCCAATGGCTGCTAATGGGGATCGCAGCGTGTGCGTTAACTAAAAGCCGAATGCTCCTGTCTCTCATTACCCATTAGCAGCCATTGGCATGTACGTGAGCACTATTTTTATGTTCAACCACGCACAGAAGAGATCTCTCACCGGCACTACCTTGGAGGTAAAATGTTATACTCGTTACATACTACAACGGCTACGAGAGACGAACAGGTGTCGCTATAAAGAGTTTCGCCCTAAAAAGAATTAAATGGTGAGGAGTTGAGGACGTACAGTCCTGGTAAAAAACATCCCTGGACACGCTTCCACAGAAAAGCATCGTACAGAGGCCTGGGAACTTATTCTTTTCCTTGTACACGTTTTGCTATATCATAGTAGGTTACGAATTTCAAGATGCATGGCTTAACTCGCATTAGTTTTCTTTGTGTACGTGCCGTACCGAATGGATTCAAGAGCCTCTGTAGAAACGCTTACACATACTGGCCGCAGTGCATTGTGCTTGGTATAAGACATGACTGCATTTTTCTGTCTCTTGTGGACCAGAAGTTCGACTGAAGCTTCTCGAGTTGAGAAGGGCGAAGTTGTGTGCTGCTACATCAAAATACTGTGCTACTGCATATGGTAATTTCTTTACCGTGTCCTCAAAGTGACCATTTATTATGATAACCAGAGTGTCTTGTTTCGATCAAGTGCTATTTATGAAAGTATGATTATTCGATCGGTGGCGATGGCGTAGCGGTTAGAGCATCCGCCTCGCATGCAAGAGGTCCGTGGTTCAAATCCCGGTACCGCGCAGTTCCCAACCGGATTAAAAAAATCCGCGTGTTGATGGAACTGCATTAAGAGGCCTGGGGTGTGGCCTCACCGGCAAACACCGCCGAGAACGCACTCCTCACCAGAGAAGGATTGGCCACCCTGGTGCAGTATCTGGCCACTACCTCCCACATGCCGTCAAATAACTCACGGCCCTCAGTCCCCAGCAGCTGCGAAGCAATTGACCACGGCGGCGGTCAGATCTGCAACGCAGCAGAGGGTGCTAAGAATCTCTGGATCCGGACAGGCCGCCATTGGAACCTGAACTTGGCAACGTTTAACGCTAGAACCCTATCTAGTGAGGGAAGTCTAGCTGTACTATTCGAGGAGCTAGAGGGTGTTAAATGGGATATAATAGGGCTCAGTGAGGTTAGGAGGACAGATGAGGGCTATGCGGTGCTACAGAATGGGCACGTCCTTGCTATAGGGGCTTGCCAAACAGAAGAGAACTGGGAGTGGGGTTCCTAATTCACAGAAACATAGCTGGCAACATAGAGGATATTATAGCAATAATGAAAGGGTGGTAGGTATCGTAAAACTGAATAAAAGATACAAGATGAAGGTAGTACAGGCTTACGCGCCTACATCCAGCCATGATGACGCTTCAGTTGAAAGCTTCTATGAAGACGTGGAATCGGCAATGAGTAAGGTAAAAACCAGTATACTGTAGTGATGGGCGACTTTAATGCAAAGGTAGAGAAGAAGCAGGCTGGAGACCAGGCAGTAGGAGATTATGGCATCGGTACTAGAAACGCCAGAGGAAAGCTACTAATAGAATTCGCAGAACGCAATAATTTGCGGATTTGAATACTTCTACCGAAAACGAGAAACCGCAAGGGACATGGAGGAGCCCTAATGGCGAAAATAAGAATGAAATAGACTTTATAATGAGTGCACACCCTGGAATCGTGCAGGATGTGAAAGTGATTGGCAAGGTACGATGCAGTGACCATAGAAATAACGGTCTCGATTCGCCTAGACTTGAAGAAGGAACGACAGAAACTGATACGCAGAAGCCAATCAATCAGCTAGCACTGAGAGGGAAAGTACAGGAATTCAGAGTGTCGCTGCAGAACAGGTACTCGGCTCTTAGTGAGGAAACCAACCTTAGCGTAGATACAATGAATGATAATCTGACGAGTATCATTACGGAGTGTGCAGTGGAAGTCGGAGGCAGGGTAGTTAAACAGGACACTGGCAAGCTTTCCCAGGAAACGAAGAACCTAATTAAGAAGCGTCAAATCATGAAATTGTCAAGTACAACAGACAAAATGGAACTGGCAGAGCTTTCGAATTTCATTAATACACGTAAGGTATGCGATGTAACAAGGTATAACATGGAGAGAATTGAACACGCTCTGAAAAACGGGGGAAGTGTCAAAGCATTGAAGAGGAAACTTGGGATAGGCAAAAGTCGGATGTATGCACTAAGGACAAACAAGGCAAAATAACTACCAATATGGATAGGATAGTTAAAATAGCGGAGTAGTTTTACAGAGATCTGTACAGTAGCCGAACCCACGACCTTAATACTATGAGAACTAGCAGTAACCCAGATTACACCCCACCAGTAATGATAGAAGAAGTCAGAAAAGCTTTGGAGAGCATGCAAAGGGGCAAAGCTGCTGGTGAGGGTCAGGTAACATCAGATCTGCTGAAAGATGGAGGACAGATTGTGTTAGAAAAACTAGCCACCCTGTTTACGAGGTGTCTCCTGACGGGAAGAGTACCAGAGTCTTGGAAGAACGCTAACATCATCTTAATACAAAAGAAAGGAGATGACAAGGACTTGAAGAATTACAGGCCGATCAGCTTGCTCTCTGTAGTATACAAGCTATTTACAAAGGTAATAGCTAACAGAGTAAAGAAAACATTAGAATTCAATCAACCAAAGGAACAAGCAGGATTTCGAACAGGCTACTCAACAATTGACCACATTCATACTATCAATCAGGTAATAGAGAAATGTTCAGAGTATAACCAACCACTATACATAGCCTTCATAGATTACGAGAAGGCGTTTGATTCAGTAGAAATATCAGCGTCATGCAAACACTGCGGAATCAGGGCGTAGATGAAGTATATAAAACATTCTGGAAGAAATCTACAGGGGATCAACTGCTACCATAGTGCTTCATAAAGAAAGCAACAGAATACCAATCAAGAAGGGTGTAAGGCAGGGGGACACAATTTCCCCAATGCTATTTACCGCGTGCTTACAGGAGGTTTTCAGAAGCCTAGAATGGGAACAGTTAGGGATAAGAGTCAATGGAGAATACCTTAGTAACCTGCGCTTCGCCGATGACATTGCATTGCTGAGTAACTCGGGGGACGAATTGCAACTCATGATTACGGAGTTAGACAAGGAGAGCAGAAAGGTGGGTCTTAAAATTAATCCGCAGAAAACGAAAGTAATGTACAACAACCTCGGCAAGGAGCAGCTTCGAGATAGGTAATAGTGCACTTGAAGTTGTAAAAGACTATGTCTACTTAGGGCAGGTAATAACCGCAGAGCCGAACCACGAGATTGAAGTAACTAGAAGAATAAGAATGGGGTGGAGCACATTCGGCAAGCACTCTCAAATTATGATAGGTAGACTGCCACTATCCCTCAAGAGGAAGGTATATACGCTGTATCTTGCCGGTACTTAGCTACGGAGCAGAAACCTGGAGAATTACAAAGAGGGTTCAGCTTAAATTGAGACGACGCAATGGAAAGAAAAATGGTAGGTGTAACCTTAAGAGACAAGAAGAGAGCAGGGGATTAGGGAACAAACTGGGGTTAAGGATACATAGCTGAAATCAAGAAGAAGAAATGGACATGGGCAGGGCATGTAGCGCGTAGACAGGATAACCGCTGGTCATTAAGGGTAACTGACTGGATTCCCAGAGAAGGGAAGTGGGTTAGGGGAGACAGAAGGTTAGGTGGGCAGATGAGATTAAGAAGTTTGCGGGTATAAATTGGCAGCAGCAAGCACAGGACCGGGTTAACAGGCGGAACATGGGAGAGGCCTTTGTCCTGCAGTGGACGTAGTCAAGCTGATGATGATGATGATTATTCGATCGTGTAGATAATGCTGGCACTAGTGTATGTAATAGTTGAGTTTACAAGATGGACATAATAATTCTGGGTACCTCTAAGTATCACGCCATATCGAAGGTGTTTGCAAGTCCTGCATCCTGTACGGTAGCAAGGTGCTACTTTAACAGTAGTAGGCGGGTTTAATTTTGCATCATCCAAAAATTTTTTAAATCCTATTTTGGTGATACACAACCTTTTGTACTTCGGAAAATGCTTTCCTAGGGTTCTCGTTGCTTGCCAGCGTCGAATAATACTTACGGATATTATTTATGCTTGAGAGCGCATTTGAGTATTTATATTCAAATGCTGGCGGCTGGTGGGGTTGTGGTCCTGATAGCTAAGGTCGTTATCCTATTTAGTTCGCATGCTTTCGACGCAATTTTGGTAGCAAAAGTGACAGTAAATGAGCCAAAAATAATGCTTGGTGCATGTGGTGAAGTAAGGTTTACAGGAACAGAACAGAGCCCAATGAACGCTCACAACAGGCGCATCTGCAGGTAATGCTCATCGTCTAAAATGACGTCCGCACAACCTTCCTTTATTAACTTGAGAAGTGACAATAAACACCACTTGCTTCAGCCATTTCATTCCCAGTATCCATTGAAGTAATCGCGTCATGGTGCCTTCATGAGGCAGTGCGACGATTTTCTCAGTTTTGCAAAACTTTGCATTAATCAGTGGGACAAATATGTCCATTTTTTCAGGAAACTACTGACTTGAATTTGATGGGATTTATTTCATACTATTTTTGGTAATTTATATTAGTATACCACACATTTCGTACTTGCCATTCTCAAGTATATAACTTAACTTACAAAGGATTACGTTGAGCATTGTTTGTAACTTAAATACTTCCAGTACTGAATATTCCACGTATACTCATATTCGCAGTACTGAATACTCACAGACGATGACAAGGCAAGTAGGTATGCGACCCTCCCGTATTTTCGCACCCCGATTTCTTCTAATTCATTCTCGTCATGTAAGTTTCTTGTCTTTTTTATAGTTTATGAAATAAAAGTTTTAAATGCGAAGCATTTTTTAGCAACCTTCGGCGATTTTGAGCGTATCTATCTATCTATCTATCTATCTTCTATCTATCTATCTACTATCTATTATCTATCTATCTATCTATCTATCTATCTATCTATCTATCTATCTATCTATCTATCTATCTATCTATCTATCTATCTATCTATCTATCTATCATCATCTATCTATCTATCTATTTATATATCTATCTATCTCTCTATCTACTATCTATCTATCTATCTATCTATCTATCTATCTATCTATCTATCTATCTATCAAGCCGCCTATGACTTTTAACCCTCCTGGCTGCTTCGATAATGTATCAATACCGAAATTGGTACAGCATAACGTGATAGCATGACAAGCATAACGAACGAGACATAAAATGAAAATCTGCATGCCATGATTAACATTTCATGGTCTTGCTGCTCTTGGTGGTGGTTTCGTTCACATGATATTTTGAAAAACCTGGTATGGATTAACACTATTGCATGGCGAACCTGAGTGACAGACCCTAACGTTGAAATCATGACTTGCATGTCATGATTTTCATATTATGACTAGTTATGACTACACACGACGCTCATGGTGCTCTCACGGCCGTTTCGCTAGCTTCCCATATACTAAATTCGGTATAACAGTATCCGAATAGATGAGGAAGGTGCATGACTGGTGGAAACATGATAATCGTGTGATGCGTTTCATGTGAGAACATGACTATGTGCAATGCTCATGATAGGCTCACGGCCGTTTCGCTAAAGATTACCTATATTAAATTTGGTATCAGGTTACATGAATAAGCGACAAAGGTAAATGACACATCCCAACATGATAATCACGATATTCGTGTCATGTAAAACATAAACACATGCTACGCTCATAGTGCGCTCGCGGTCGTTTCACTAGCTGTACATAAACGAAATTTGGTAATACAAGACGTGAATGGACGACGAAAGTAAATAAGACGTCCAAACATGACAATATTGATATGCGTGTCATTTGAAAAATGATTACATTCCACGCTCATAGTGTTCTCGCTGGCGTTTTGCTAGCTCCACATATGCCAAATTTGTTATCAGGGGACGTGAATAGACAACGAAGGTAAATGAGACGTCTACACATAATAATCATGATATGCGTGTCATGTAAAAAAAGTCACAGCTTTGCCGCAAAGGCGAAGCAATGAACGCGATAGCAACAAATTGAGAGGTAACGCACAGAATGGCAAGCGGATCGAAACATGCCCCGCGTTTCTCACGCACAAACAATGCACGAAACCTACTCACAGGTACGCATTAACGCGAGTAAGCATCTCAGGTGTTACTTCGCTGTGTCTGAAAAGCGCACCTTTTTGCAAACGGGGGCTGTGCAACGATTGGAGTGAACTTTGTGCGCCCGGTAACTTCAACATAATCGTTTCGACAAAACTCAACGGCTAGCCAAGACGTACGATTCTCCCCAATGCAAGGTAAGGGTGCGCGTTCGAGCGTGCACACCCTCCTTCTCTACGCGGGCCGAAGTACGCGCGACAGATGAGAGCCACCGCATGCTCATTGCACCATCTTGCTGACAATGAGGGGGTGCATACTCGATCGTGGGTGTAAGACCATTCATGCGCCTTGGGGGTGTAAGACCATTCATGCGCAGTAGGAAGTCACTGCGTGGGATTACGGTGCAAGCTATCGGTGCTTTACTCACGTTCTATGCCTCAAGCATTGTGATTGCTTCTTCTATCCTACGGCACGATGAATTTTTTTTCCGGGCGATCATTCGCACCTTTCGAATCACCATGGAAACACACGCAGGTGCCTCCACTATGCCGACAAAGTCAAACAGACGAGTTGTACCCCCCCGCACACACACACACACACACACACACACCACCACACACACACACACACACACGCACAACACACACACACACACAAACACACACACACATGCACGCACGCACACACACACGCACACGGCACGCACACACACACAGACGCACACACACACCACACACACACACACACACCACACACACACGCCGCACACGCACACAAAGCTACTTATGATTGGGTGGACCTGAAAAGTCACCGAGATAAAAAATAGTGCGCCTTTTCCTAGCCCGTGGCAGCCTTACTATGAGGTTCGATCAATCCTGGAATGTCAAGGGAAAATTCTCCAAGGTGTGTCTACTCTCCGACTTTCCAGAACGGCCCTCGATCGCTGTCCAACTGGATCCTACTAATAGGAAAAGTAATCAGATGTTCTTGCCACACGGGGTCGGTCTCAGGAACGCGCACTTCTCTGCACTTTCTGAGGACGCCTTAAAGTGAACACCAGAATGCAGCATACTCAAGTGATAGGTGATTGGTAGACTGCTGCACCTCATGGAGTCCCCTTCCACCCTCCTGTGCATTATGTGCAGCGTGCGTGCAGCTGTTAAATGCAAAGGAATATTTACAAAAGTAACGACGTTCCTAAACCAAACGCCTTGCCTGTACAGTTCCACCGATCCTAAATGAAACAGTGGCGATCCTTTGTTCTTCCGAAAAAGAGTTAGTTCCTCGAACGTCGTTCCTTGGAACGCCATTTTATACAACACTGATTTTACACAATAGCGTGGTACAAAACAAAACTATACAACCCCCTAGGGAACAAACTACATAATTGAAATCAGCATAAGATCATACGGAAAGAGGAAGAAGTTCATTGGCCGAGAATATAGATTCAAGAAGCTTTTCTTTCTAGTAGCATCTCTTCTAAAGACGGAGATCCCAACGCCACTTTAAGGAATCGAAAAAGAATGCTCTGGAAAAAAAAACATGACACTGATTCCCTGCAGAGTATACGCGACTCTCTTGAAAAAATCCGGAAAGCTCTTCAATCGTGTATTTACGCCTTGTTTACCGTAATTTTGGTAGAAAATGATACAAGACGCTGAGTTGTTTATTTACCTTCATAATTTATTTGTCTTGAAACCATTAAAAAATCATTCAGAGGCACTTATTTGCAGCTTGCGCAATGAACATTTTTTTCTTGAAAGTGTGTGCAGATGCTTGCTTTTCCGGCAATCACCAAACAAAGTGCTTTAACCTCTCCAGTCTTGGGTGCAAAAAGTGTCTCCCTTGAATTGAAAAGGTAAACCGCATGGCAGCGAGTCTGTGATTTCAAACTAAACTTGGACGCGTCAGCGAATATTCTTGCGTCTTAGGATGCCAAATGACAATATAAAGTTGTCGTTCGAGTTTGATGATTTACGAAATCTCAGCTGCTAAGGGTAGGAGCGGCCACATTCGCACGAGAGCTCAAGTCATTCATTTATGAAGCTTCGACAAACGAGTGCTTTTTTTAGCCTGAAGAAGCTTCTCCTGCGTGCAGCAATCGCGCACACGAGAGAACGCCATTTTAGAAATCGAGTCTCTCTTGTATACCAAATGCGTCTTGTGAGTGCGTGTTCATGTATTTAACTGATCTAACTGTTCAGCCAAAGAGAAACTTCAAAGTGAAACACCTAGAGGCTAGCTTGACTGCGGCGCCCCCAAATGCTTGTTTCATGGTGCACTCCTCTTCAGTAGAAAAAGTAATGAAGCGCAGCGTAGATATACCGGAGGAAATTTTGATTTTTCAGAGAATGGTTTTCCCTTCACAATAAAGAAACCGAGGCTTAATTCATCGTCTTCTGCAACAGTGCTGTTTTTTTTACCTCTGTATTTTCAGTAGGAATGTATATGCAACTTTTCCTAAAAAACTATGTTTAATGGCCACACAACATTTCTTGCCATTATTTGTGGTGTCCGTGCCTGCCGGTTTTTTCTAAAAATGATTGAGAAGTATCCCAACCCGTGTCAACTATAGGCTATGTAATCCAGCTCTCGCTACACCAGTTAATTTTTCTTGCTGGGAATTTGCGGCTATGCAAAACGTTGACTGTTTCAGTGTAGGACAATAGTGTCGTGCTTTTTTCAAGTGTTTACGAGCATTTGTTTCCTCGCACAATTAACATCTGGCATGCACAGTAATACTACATGGCAACAACACTTTTTTATTTATTATTACGCGCATCCTTGCCAGACTATTGAATATTTGCTGGTAGCGTGCAAAATGTGAAAAGTGGCACACATCACACGCTGCGCACTGGGGTGGTGCGGAAGTTCTTCTGGATATATTTGCTTCACGTTGTTGCAAATGATTTATGAAATCTATAGAAAACTCAGAAGCACCAGTATAAGGGACTGACCGAGAAGGGTGTTGAGAAAAGGACGAGCCGTCGTGCCCAAGGCGAAGCCCACCGGTCGACCTCTTCTTTTTCTGAATGCCGGTCTAGTCCCCCGGTGATGATGATGTCGCTCATCGTCCTCTACACAAATTGCAACATCCTCCACGGCCCCAGTGTGGCTTCATGATAAACATATAACAGTTGCTGTAAACACTAAACACACAATGTTCGTCACTAATAGTTTGAGGTCCAAGTCAATCCACGTGGAACAATCCGGGTTCGCTCTTGCACCTCGTTTTACAACGGTGCTTCCAACGCTTGTTCCACACTCGTGCTTCTGAACGCTTTGACCTTGATGAACTTGCATTGTCGTTGAATCAAGTTTCCTTGGCACGAAAATTCGCAGAGAACACTCTTCCAGAAAGATTTCGTGTAGCTATACTTGAGTAACCTTTTCCTTTGCTTTCTCTTCGTTGCTGAATTTACCTTGTAACCCTTCTGCTTCCGCCTTCGTCTGGTCTCTCTCATTCACCGCTGTTGCACTGAGTCAGCATTTATCAACTTTGCGGAAATAAGATGTGCCGTGCACACTCTCTTAAATGTTAGCTTCTGTAGCTTTCTCGAAGAACCTAAGCTTTCAGCAGCGCAAGGGGCTGGCTTTGTGTCGTCGTGGCCTTTTGTTTATCTCTTCTGTTTCATGTCGCTTTTAGAATTGACCGTGATTTTCCTCCATCGGGCACTTGTACACAGGGCGATGAAGACTTTACAACGTCTAAATCTGCTAGCCTTGGCTTGGACGTATCCTAACATCTAGTGGGTGGCTGTTTGGGTTGCAAAGTCTTTCCCCTTTTTAGTCATGGGAATTCTTTCCACCTCTAACGCCGGAGTAGTTCTAGATGTCTTGACAACAGGTTCATGGGTATGGCACGCTGACGACAGCTCTGCAGGCGTGGGCCGGGTCCTTGAAGGTAGCAGTTGTTTTGCGCAGGCTCCTTCGATGGTCGTTACTTCAGTGAAGGTCCTGATCAATTGCCTTCCACCACGCTGAAGAATATTTCCGAGGCTGACTCGGCTTGCATCTGTGCTACAAGATTGCTATTCGATACGTAATGCATAGATGGTGGTGACGAAGACGGAGAGATTATTTTCTTTTTGCTTCTGCTCTCATACGTTGTTTTATTGCTTCCACGTGACTTTGCCGAGCCTTTTGTGAATATTCAATCTATATTCCGCTTTCACCCTCGCTAGAATAATATGGCGTTCATAAACTTCGCTTCTTCCATTCCGCTTCTAGATGATCGATGTCAACTGTGTTTGCAATCGCCTCATCGATTCCTCTGAGAAGCTCGTACTGTTCAGTCAAAATTCGGTGAAACTTCTTCAACACGCATATTGATGGGTGATTCATATGCCAAAGGTGTCCGATATCTGCGATCACCTGCGTGATGGCCTTACGTGTTTAATTCCGCTTTTCGTAGAGGGCCTCCATAATCCGGTCCAGCGTGGAAAACAGGAGATGTCACTGGCCGGCCGAGTCACGAGGCGAAGTCGGAGTCAACGCGGCATTCATCACAGACGGTACGCACAATGAATATGCGTAAGTTGTCGGGCTGTCGTTCTTCGTGATCTTGCCAATATTGAGCCGTCGTCGTGAAGGGCGAGTCAGGACGGAGCCGAAGTAGACGTGAGGGCTCCGTCTCGCGAGCCTCCAGACGATGCCTGCACTCATGTCAGTCCATGGGTGCTCCTAGTGGTCTCAGTTGTAACCGGAGTCACGCTCCCAGGTCTCGGCGGTGGTTAGGCCTCGCACATCAGCTTTACCCACGGCGGCTTCACAGAAAGTCCTCGAGGCTACGACGGCAGTCGAAATTCGTAAAGTCCTCTCTGTCTCACCTCCCTAGGCCCTTCTTCCTGGGTTTCGGCACCAAAACGTTGAAGAAAGGACGAGCCGCCGTGCCCATGGCGAAGCGCACCCGTTGAATTCTCTTTATTACGAACCCTGGTCATATCCCCCAATGATGATTGTGACTATCTTCGTCGTTCACACAATAATAAACAAAGGGTATAGGAGGGTGACGAAAACCGAGAGAATTCGACAGAATTTATCCAGCTTACTATGGTAAATATCTTATAGAAAATGTTGGTATAGGTGTGTCAGATAGATCATTATTGTATTTGTATGCTAAGCATAGATCAGCGAATATAGATAGCGAGCTAAAGGCGCTCAAGTCAAAAGCTTTCAGTTGCTGTTCATGCAATCGAACAAACTTTAGATCAGATGAGGTGAGCTCTTTGGCAAAGAGAGCGAATAATTTGAAATATTTTGGGAGGCCGTGGTCCTTGACATAACTGTCTTTTAGTGGCATTTGCACCTGAGCGTGTCTAAGCACTGCTGTACTTTTTATGTTAAATTCCTGTCTCGATGCCATGCTGCAGCAGATCTCATTAAACGTGTAAAGAAAACAAAAAAGCTTGTGGTACAATTTTTTTCTCAAGGCACTGAAACGATCACAGCTACCTGCTTCCAAAAAGAAAGCGTCTGTGCTTTCTTTCAATTAACTTTCAGCAATATTCTTACAGTTAATTGACATTATTTTAAGCGGATGCATGTTATAACCTGTATCCAAGATAATTATTTACTTGAATCACAGCCGCTAATTTTAGCTGTATTTTTAGGCCCGATTAGCGAATTATTGCAATGACAGAAGGAAGTGCTTCATCTAAAATGCTTCTAAGAAAAGAAACTGTCAACTTATTTAACGATAACTATGAGGACATGTGCCAATAAAGCGTTCACATAGGATCTGAATTGAATACGCAAAGCGCCAAGCTAACGGTAAGTGGTCTATGGAAAGAACGAGTTAGCAATAAATAATCACACTTTAGTTTTTGTAGGGTGTCCAATCTAGGTAAAAAATTTACACGAGAGACTATATACTTGCGTAAAAGTAACTCCGTAATGAACACAGATAAACTGAAAGGCTCATGGTACACATTCGCAACTTGCGACTGCCAACTTATCACCGCGCTTAAAGTGAAAATTGCACTGCCAAGTGACTCTGCACTTCTGACATTTGAGGTAGTACCTCGAGAAACATTAAAAGGAAAAAAAAAACTATGCAAGTTCATCACGTCCATTGTGATGAAACTGAATACAATTGCGTATCGTTTAGTGATAGGAGGACTGATTGATTGATATGTGAGCTTTAACGTCCCAAAACACCTTATAATTATCAGAGACGCCGTAGTGGATGGCTCTGAAAATTTGATTACCAAGGGTTCTTTAACGTGCATCCAAATCTGAGTACACGGGCTTACAGCATTTTCGCCCCTATCAAAAATGCAGACAACGCAGCTGGGATTCGATCCCACGACCTTCGGGTCAGCAGCCAAGTACCTTAGCCACTAGACCACCACAGAGGGGCGATAGGAGGACTGCAGAGTTGTTCTGAGATAAGACAACGTGAGCAGATACCCTAGTTTACCTTACAAAAAAAAATGAACCAGCGCGGGCCTTGTCATTACAAAGGACAATAAAATATGGTTAGTTAGAACGTTGCCATGGCCACAAGGATATAGGTAGTACTGCCGTGGACAGTACAAGTTTAGGCCGTCATCATAATCCTGACTACAACCATTGCAGAGTAATGACATCTTTTTTATTGCTTTGAATATTACGTTCCACTATTGGTACGACAACCTTATCTCCGCTAACAAAATACATTAGTGTATCTGACAACCTGCCTTATGTTTTGCACATGCCCAAGACTTCATTATTCCGACTGCATATCCGGACAACGAGTCTGTCACCTGATACACTTATTTATCTTCTTGTACCTTAAAATTACGTAAATAAATAAAGTTAAGAAATTAGCACAGCTTTCACACATATATAGAACCGACTCGTGCCAGAACGGGGGGGGGGGGGGGCATAACTATTGGGGACGTCATACGTGTCTAACTGTGCATAAATAACCCTTCCAGACAAGTATGAAGATGACCTGTCTGGCTGGACTTAATACTTTTTCGCAAAGCGCAAAAAAACCTTTTTAAGGTGCATTGAAAAATATGAAGTTGAAGCACGTAGAGACAAACAAGAGGTAATGACCGAAATGACAAATAAATTGTGACATCAAGGTAATTAAAGAAATTTTGAACTTTCGACCACTGCTCCGTGTTTTTTCCCTTCACAGGTCGCGGCACACGCTTGTTGACGTCCACGAAGAAACGTTCGCAGAGTGTCTATCGTCATTCATTGTGTTAATCCTACTTCGATTGTACTTGTGACATTAGGGTGCTGCACAAACGTCACAACCTCACTTCCTACGTTAAAAACTATCAGCCGGTAAAACGAAGGGGTTGAAGGTTGAAGGTGATGGTATATTTTTTAACGCTACTGTACAGTAATTTTCCACAGATTTTTTCTTCAATGAACAGAATTGTACTAAGTTGTTAGCAAAAAACGGTGCAAAGAGGGTGACCTTCGATAGAAGTGATTGGAAGAAACCCGCATTAGCCGTGCATACTCCAGCAAGAACCATCAACGCCTTACTTAAAGGGCCATTTTTTTATTTTAGTTTCTTCTAGCTTGTGGTGTAGGCCACGTCAAATATTCTGATGCGGAAATCATGTTAAGTGCCTTTATTTCACCATTGATTTCTCAAAGTCTTACACAAGAATGAGCTCCTGATCATGGCACTCACATCGCTTCGTTTTTCCTTAGAATGAAGTATTATAACCGTGAGTGCATGGTATACATGAAAATGAAGAAAAAAAATGAACGAAAAAGAAAAAAATACGTCAGGGATGTCAACAAGATATTGTGGGATTGGCCCCCTTACGTGGTTGAGTATTAAAGAGGAGTGTAATGAGGAGCGATACAGCAGGGAACGAAAAAGGGAATTAACTATAATTTCACTGACATATATGCGTGGCACTGTACAATAGTCAAAGGCGATAACAAAGGCCCGCTGTTCTCAAAAAAAGCATTCAATTGGTTCAGTTGCCTTGTGAGCTGACGAGTGATATGGAAGACGGTAGATAAACGTCTGCACAGATAATGACTGATTGTTCAATCTTAGGAACAGATGTGAATGTGTTCGTCTTTCAGAGAGATATCGAAGGCAGTGGCACAGCAAATGAACATTGTCTTCTTCGGTTCTGCAGTCCTCCCATGTCACACTGTCGGCCACTACAATAATGTTGTGCTTGTCTCTATGAAGAAAACCTAAACGAAAGCCGACAAAGAAGCAGAGTTTTACGTTCATGAAACCCGGCAAAAGTTGGAGTTCCAACGTAGGATTTATTTAATGTTGTTTCGCATTTTTATACTTGGCGTGCTCCTTCTTACTAGAAGAGATGTACAACACCGTTCACTGTTAAAGGGAACACTCGAATGCACAGCATTAATATTGCTGGCCCTGTAACAGTAAGTGGTTATAAAAACAATCTGCGTGCCCATCAGCAGTGTGTCAACAGGAATCCAAACTTTCAAACACCAGAAGTCTGATGCATCTCTAAGCTATTGTTCTTCCGTAAGATAGCGAGATATAAATGCTATGTACTCAGGTGCGCTCCCTTAACTGTGAACGCTTTTGTACCAAGTGATAAAGCTCGCTTACAGCGTCTGTCCTTGAAAGAGGAATAGGAATGGTGTGTTCATCTTGATGGTATCCGCTAGCAGTGTATTCTGTGAAAATGTTGCCACCCATCTGGCAATCACCAAATAGCCACAAAAATGAACCTAATGGTGTTTTTTTTTCTTTTTGTCGTCGTGTACACGCTTCAAAATTTTCGTACGTAAACTGCTAGTAACAATTACATTGGATTTCTTACTGTATGCACTGTAACGCCATTTTCGAGTCTGTAAAAACAGCACTGCTCGTTTGCTCATTTTCTCAGAGCTGATGTACTCGCCAAACTTTGAGTTCTGCCTCTGCGGACTTAGTAATCAGAAGGGTTACACTTGTGGCTACTTTTCGCCAAACTGGCGAACTTGATTGGCCCGTAGTGACTTAGTAATAACATGAATGAAGACATGGCGAATTATTGGCGATTCTCTCCAGAGATCGCGACTTTGTTGCATTCAATACTCATTGTCTTCAAAATTAATGGGGGACTACATTATTTTATAATTTTTTAGTAGTTTTAGACTCACAGTAGAAGGTGAACTTTGCGTGCAATTCAGTACGTCTCTCCTGTTTCTCACATGTTTTTTTCTGAATTCACATAAATCTTGCAGGCACAGGCCCATTGGTGTGTCCACAAGCAACCACCTAACCTCCCAGCAAAATTTAGGTCAGCAGATTGCTTCGCGTGCTTCGAAGGGGCGGGGGGGGGGGTATAGGTTTTCAAGTGCTTTAAGAGATTTAGGATACTTCAAAGTGTCGCTTCTAAAGTGGCCAAGTTATAGTGAGGCCACGTGGTGTGACCACAGATCCAACTGTCCTGAATACTTGTCGACTTCCTCAGTGTGGTAGCAGGGGCGTAGGTAGAATTCATTTTTGCAGGGGGGAGGGAGAGGGTACACCATATTTTTTTTCGGCGAGGCCACACCATTGGAACTACCATTTTTTGCAATATGCCATGGCAAAAAACATTTTGGAGGAGGGGGCGAGGTGCATGGGTCAGGTGTGCAACGTACCTCCTGTCTACACCACTCTGCCATAGCACTCCCTAATTGGTATGTTGAATCTAAATCTGTTAACATACTTTTGGGCCAGCCAAGAAGTCGGCTTCTTTAGGCAGCCCTCAGAAACTCCATTAGGGCGAATGTGTAACGTAAGCATGGTTACGGACACCTTTCGAATTTTTTTTATTCTTTGTAATAGGCTGTTAATTATCGGACACATCATTCCACAGCAATAAATTTCTGTAAGTGTGCGGAAAGGCTACTCATTTCATCACTGTTTTGCGTCAGCGACTGCATCACCCTGTATGCGCTACGACTGGTATGTCAAAAACGTTTGTTATGAGGGTCTAGCATTCAAGGAAACTGATCGAGCATGCATGCCCTTTCTCAGACAGTGGCCCCATGGTGAAGCGGGTGATGTGAGTTCAGGTCCACTGAGCCCTCTCATATAGCGATGCGGATGATGCGACTGGCATTGAAAACTTTAATACAACTTGAGATATGGAAAGTACTGTACTTCAAGGGGCTATATGAGCAATTTTCATCACTATGTCTTGCCCACCTACATGGATTGGCGACCTTTTGAAGAAATTCATCGAGAGTGGATGAATTTTGGTGACTTTTCAGTCACCTTTTGGCGAATTACTGGACAGCTAGTAGATACCCTGAACATATGACTCGAGTCACAATTCGTATGACCGCTGCACCGACGTAACTAGACGTGCTGGTCGAGTGAGTCGGTGTAGCATGCACGTGCTTTAGTGCTGAGACAAGCGATAGTGATCCATTGGGCACTCCGGGAATCGTTAAACTTCTGCAAGGTAAAGCCATCACGGCATCGAAAATGCATGACACGCACAGACAGTTACACTAAATGGCATAGCAGGCATTTCAGCAGCGAGGTTAAACAAATGTTGTAAAAGCGGCCTGGCATACTCCCCAAAGTAATACGCGTCTCAGTGCTCCTGTGGCCGTGATCGAGTAGTCCTGAGCCATGTCAGTCATTTCACTCGTCGACGCACTGTCTGGTTAACAGGGGTATACCGTAAAAGCCTGGACTTGAATGCTTTGAATTGTAATGGACTTTTTCGAAACCTCCAGCAGCCCTTCGCGACAAAAATTGAAACATCAGCAGCCCTCACCAGGACAAGAGTGTACAAAGAGAGATGAACATATATGCACCACAGTCCTTTACATAGAACAGTTTTCAGATTTGGCAGATAACGTGCACGTACATATTCTGAATAACTGAGGCAATCACAAATAATAGAAGCACGATGTGCAAAGAAGGCACAAGTTTAGGGGGGGTAGGGGCTGTCCCTGAATCCAAAGTGCTGCGGATAACAGATTCGTTTTTTCTCAAGACAGCAACCGCCAAGCAGCTCTCAAGCCGTAACTGTAAGGGCAACAGTTGACACCTCAGAAAATACCACCCAGCTTGTCCAACAGCTGGGTCTAACTTAGGTCGGCAAGCTCACTCTTCAATTTACTCACTCAGACTCAGTCTGAGCTGTCAGTCTGAGTGGGTCAGGCGGAGTAACGTTTCTTTGAGTGAGCCCGAAGGAGTTTGGAGAAGTAACAACTTCGTGATTTCGGGCTCAAGTCAGTCCATATGAGGTGAAATTCGGCGAATCTGGTGTGAGCCAGCCCTAAGAATAAAGTTGCCATTATTGCCAAATAAGCAACCATAACTTTAGTCTCAATTTATACAGGTGATTATGTTGAGTCATACTACGCATCTTCTATAATCAGGTGAAAGAAATATCAAGAACTGACAGAAGCTTTGTAATACATAGGTTACAGAAAATCTGTATAATGTTTTGTTACTTCTACTGCAAAGATCAAAGACTGTGGTTATACACGTATGTACACATGTCAATCTTCGGGTGGAGAAAAGGAGCAAATGAGCCCTTTGTAAGAGCTCACACTTTAACGAGTTGAGAAAACTATGTGTAAAAGAAGAAGCCTAAACATTAACGTAGATTTGACAAAGTGACATCATCAACATAATCATCATCATCATCACCAGCCTGACAACGTCCACTGCAGGACACAGGCCTTTCCCATGTTCCAGTCAGTAACCCTTGATGACAAGCGGTTAGCCTGTCTACGTGCTACATGCCCGGCCCATGTCCATTTCTTCTTCTGTATTTCAACTATGACTTAATCTTTATTTCAACTATATCCTTAACCCCCGTTTGTCCCCTAATCCACTCTGCTCTCTCTTGACTCTTAAGGTACCACCTACCATTTTCTTTCAATTGCTCGCTGCGTCGCCCTCAATTCAGGCTGAACCCTCTTTGTAAGTCTCCATGTTTCTGCTCCGTAGCTAAGTACCGCCCAGATACAGCTGTTATATACCTTACTCTTGGGGGATAGTGGTAATCTACCAGTCAGTTTCAGAGTTCTTTCCGAATGTGCTCCACCCATTCTTGTTTTTATAGTTACTTCAATATCGTGGTTCGGCTCTGCGGTTATTACCTGCCCTAAGTAGACATAGTCTTTTACAACTTGAAGTGCTCTATTACCTATCTCGAAGCGCTGCTTTTTTCCGAGGTTGTTGTACATTACTTTTGTTTCCTGCGGATTATTTAAAACCCACCTTTCTGCTCTCCTTGACTAACTCCGTAATCATGAGTTGCAATTCGTCCCGTGAGTTACTCAGCAATGCAATGTCATCGACGAAGCGCAGGTTACTCAGGTACTCTCAGTTAACTCTTATGCCTAACTGTTCCACTCTAGGCTTCTGAAAACCTCCTGTAAGCACGCGTTAAATAGCATTGGGGAGATTGTGTCCCCTGCCTTACACCTTCTTGATTGGTAGTCTGTTGCTTTCTTTATGAAGCACTATGGTAGCAGCTGATCCCCTGTAGATTTCTTCCAGAATGTTTATATATAGTTCATCTACGCCCTGATTCCGCAGTGTCTGCATGACGGCTGATATTTCTACTGAATCAAACGCCTTCTCGTAATCTATGAAGCCTATGTATAGTGGTTGGTTATATTCTGAGCATTTCTCTATTACCTGATTGATAGCATGAATGTGGTCAATTGTTGAGTAGTCTGTTCGACAAAGTGACAAGGCTCTCTTTATCCGTATGTTTGGTTCTTGTACATAAAAGATGTTCTTTATGCTGTTGTAGATTCAATGATTGCCACTACAGACATATCTTTATTATACTTTGTTATATATTTGTCTCATATTGAAAAACAATACCACTAATATTGTTGATGTCATTGATAGCGCACTGATCTTGCCAAGTGTGCTCTATAAACAGATTCAAGCTTGTCGGCATGCACGGCTCATTAGTAATTGTTCACATTGATGGATTACTGATCAATGCGTCTATTTTGTCCTGTGAACCAACTTGTCTGTTTTTTTCAAATAAAAGGCATATTTAATAACTAGGGTATGATTCTGTCTGCGTGACCAAATTCATAGGAAGATTGATGAATGAAATGAATCTTTATTTTATAGAAAAGGACGACAATGGGGCGGGTTTGGGAATATGGGTAGCAGGAAATGTTAGATACACAGCGTGCGCATATTAAGATAACACCTTTTCACGTTCATCTGAATAAGTTGCAGTTCCACGATTCGTTGTCATCCAGGTTGGTCGACCTCTTCTAGCTGAATATTTGTTCCCTTAAGTGGCTTGCTCACTAAACTCCGCAAGCTGAACAATTTCTTGGATATGGAATGAAAAAAGCAGAAGCCATCTGGATCATAAAAGATGATAGATGTATATGTGAAACATACACAAGCGTTTATTATTCAACCATACTGCAATATACAACTACCTCGCAGTGCCCAACCGCGGTGGTCTAGTGGCTATATTCAGCTGCTGACCCGCAGTTCGTGGGATCTAATCCCAGCTGCGGCGGCTGCATTTTTCATGGAGGCGGAAATGCTGTAGGCCTGTGTGCTCAGATTTGGGTGCAGGTTAAAGAACCCAGGTGGCCGAAATTTCCCTAGTCCTCCACTACGGCATGTCTCATAATCATTGGGCGGTTTTGGGACGTTAAACCCCACATATAAATCAATCAACTACCTCCAAGTACTGCCTGAATTTATAAGCGATTAGTACACCGGTAGTGTTCTTGCACCAGAAAAAAAATATTTCCGGGCGTAGCTGTTTTTTTATCAACCAGGCAAGAGGGTTTTAGCTATGCTTTTTGGAGACACGTTACAGCGACACATGGAACCTCTGGCTGTTAGCGAATGCACTTCGCATTTTCTGAAATGCTGCAGCTACTACAATCAACTACTCGTTACAGCCACTCTAAACGTTATGAATTGAAGCTCAACGGTAGCGACCATCCGCTTCAGACGAACCACTTCCTTGCGTATTCGTGCTTTTAAATCACTCTCTGCTCAGATAGCAAAAAATAAGTGGTATAATCTGTCATCGCATATTTTCATCTAACGCTAAGGGTGCAGCATGACGAATCTTTTTGCGCTGTTATTCAGACCACTCGTTTGCTTCATTGCTGCCAGGACATCGAAGGCGGTGCCAAGCAGTCAGTGTGTCTTGATGTTGTCCGAGCACATGGCGTCCAGAAACACCTCACTGTCTCCATTGGTTTCTGTACCGACAATTTGCAGTTCTACTCATTAACGGTACGTGGAGCCCTCTGAAAAGGCGTGGACTGAATCTCGTGAGAGCTCTTTGTCAAAAATTGAGAATTTTGCGAAAAAAACCACAATTATTAGCGCTAAATTTGTTTGGTGTTCTCAAAAGGAACCTGGTGAAAGCGCAGTATCAACACCATTGCAAAAACAGTCGCGTTTTCCACAAAAGCCACCGAATGCGCCCTCTACAAGTGGGTCTCTTATCATCAATAAAAAGGCAAGGTTGTGTTCCTGAAGAAAATTTTGTCTGTTATATTAAGTGAAGGGAGCAAGTATCGACAAAGTAGATGAGCCGACGCCAAAAGGACGACTGGCAGATGATGCGACGCGGATCAACATGTTTCAAGGCTCTTTCCTCTTTTCTATTGGCTGGCGATCCAAACAATTTCCAAAGGGCTGAAGGTACTACTGAGATAGATTATAGAGCTTCTCATGCCACAGAGCGCCAGCAATTCGTCCTCTGTGTCATTCGAAAAAAGTTACCCAATTTTCCGCTAAAGGAGAAGCAGGGACCACCATGCAGTTCACCACCTCCCCTCTTCTTCGCATCAATCTGTAGATGTGATAAAAATAAATTTTAGGCAAACGAGGCACCATAGAAAACTCTAGCCAGACTTTGAAAATATGCCACTGTAATTGAGGAATGCGCCACCATATGCAGCATGGCAACTATTGCATGAAGGACGTTTCACTGTTTCTGCGCTCAGCCTAAAAAAGAAAGCCTATCTTCTGAAGCAAAATTTCATACAGAAGTGTGCAGTTTAGTTTTGTCATGTGCCCAATTACACGTTCAGTGATTTTCTAGCTTTCAAGGATTAGTGTCCTTCTGCTTCCGGCAGATGCTTGCAAAAAGATAAAAAGGATTACTTTACTTTATATACTGGTGCTTTCATGCCACCAAATTCTCTCAAGATCGGTGCCTTCCCTTGTGTACTTTGTTCTCCAGAGCACCAGGTGGGAAACGTGCATATATTTATTAAACCTGTGTTGCGGATTGACAGCAATAATTGGTGTCACCCCCCCCCCCAAAGTGGCAGAAGCTTGTCTGCTTTGCAAATACCTTGATGTGTTCAGGTGCGTGGAAGGTCTTTTATGGAACCGTATGGAGACACCTTTCGGTGTCTGGTCGGCAGTGGCAATCAAACCCGGTATTGTGCGCCTTGAAAGCTGATGCTCAACTATACAGCTACCGTTACAGTATGCGTGCCTTGGTGTGTGGTGTGTGCCACAGATGATTCACGTTGTTTATCAACTCAGGAAAGGCATTTACGGACACAGAAAACTTTAACGCAGCAGCGTTAAGAATTTGTGTCGCTAAAATTGACAATCAAGCATTCATTGATCCTGGAAGCATAAGATGCAAACGCTGTTTATTACACGCCCGTCATCGCACCGTAGCCAGCACTTGTTTCCACGAAACTGACATTAGTGCTCTGACTTGATTGCTCACTTTCCATCAAACCATAGGCTACCGTCTAAGTGCTATTGTAGATGATGTGAGCAATAAGCTCACGATATGCATAGTAAGTATTGATTCAGCCAACTTATTTACCCACTCTTGAAAATTGTGGCTTAAATCCTACAAAACACAGAATAGCCGATGCTTACCAACTACTTTGCGTGAAATCAGTTTCCACAAAGAGCGCGATCTGCTGCATTTTTTATTATCTTATGGCGAAAAAATAGAAGTTTGCAGACAGTAAATAGAAGTTCACGTCAGACGAAAGTGATGACTATTGTGATTGTCCGTCATCCAGTCATCGACCTATTACGCTAACAATGGTGATACAAAGAAGAAGATGATAAATTGACCAAATGGCAACGAAGTCTTAGCACTCGGTGGTAGAATGCCACAGCTTGTGTGCACGACAACTGATAGGTGCTCTAGACAACTTTCGTAATGGGCTGTAGCATCGGAAGACCCCCTCAATACGCTACTCACTATTGTGGGACGCCTGGCTGTTCTTTTGCAGCTCTAAAACGCTTTATATCACTCATATAAGTGCGATTCCTTTACCGGCATCCAGCCTGCCTTATGGAAGTGGCTCAGTGGTAAATGCTGGGCTGGCATGCAGGGGGCTGTGTTCGAACTCCACCATGTCCTCGTGTTTTTTTTTTATTTACAGTTGCTCTCTCTTATTTCCCTCGTGATAGTTGTTACGTGCACTGGCGGCGCCAGCAGCGGACAAAAGCGCCAGCCGGCGGACAAAGGCGTCACGCGTGACCTGAGTTGTGATCTCATAACAACTTTCGCAGTAAAATATCGTGGTACACTATGTTTTCAAGGCACTGCAATGATCTCAGCTGCTCCCTAAGACAGGCGTTCGTTCTCTACTGAGGTCATTCAATTATTTGAACATAATTATTATGGTTTATTGGGCCTATTTTATTTGAAAATTTGTTTTGATACATGGTGTATTCAGCTAGATATTACTTCCAATACTAAGCTTAAATTGCAAATCTCACTGCCATTTCATTCAGAGCTACATCACACTTCAAGTGGTACCTCGAAAATTATTGAGATAAAAGTAGTGTAAGCTAATGACGCGCATTGCGGTGAATGTGAAACAATTTGGTGCAACTCTTAGAGAAAGGAGGAGTGATTGTCGATAGAAAAGAGAGAATGAAACCCCTTGATTTTACAAGAAAAATGACTGGCGCAGGCACATAATTACGAGGAGCAAATAAAAGTTTAAGCTTCGTCTTTAAGAGTTTAACGCGGTAGTGATATTATGGAACTCGCAGGTTCTTCAAAAGCTTAGTGGGATGAGTCATTACAAACTTGCTATGCGCCCACTAAGTTGCTTTAAGGTGAAGTAGCATGTGTGTTTTTGTTGTGGGTAACCGGCTCGAAAACGCGAAGTTGGTATGATAATAACATGTTACGACACCCTATGGCACTGTACGCTTGTACTACAATTATTACGGCAATATGTCATGCTGCATTATGAAACATGTATACGCAGGACGCTTGTGTTTGTAATGCATGAAATTTACTTTCACTGCATATAAACACTGAAGAAGTTATTTTTACTTTATTCACAAGCAGAACCGTGGCTGTAAATAGTATCCACTGCTTCGAGGAAGTGAATTCCACGGATGTTTTACCAAATTTATTGCTAGCTAATTATTTCGCATTACGTTTTTTTATTTTTAAGAGTTCACGCGTGAAGTATATAAATCAGTGCGTTTTCAGACAGCCAGAATCTCCAATGGATAGTTGTTCTTTGGCTCAACAAAATACTGATATACCACGGTTCAGCCGACTCTTTATTCAAGCAACAGCAAGATGGTGCTGATGACGAAGAGGAACGACACCAAGACTGATGATGGTTATTTTACAGATGAAGAAGATGAAGTACAATGAATTCTGACACTAATTTCCCTCGTGGACAGGAAGCGGTCAACTTGGCTCCGGAATGCGAAGAGGAACGACACGAAGACTGATGGACACTAATGCAATGATTTCTGACAATACTTATATAGTCTGTATTGAATGTGGTATTTTCGGCCCCATTGTACCGCTCTCTATATATTGGATGGCCTGGTCATGACGAGCTATTAAAATGTATATGCCTAAATGGCGAGCTATGCAAATGCCTATTTCACCAATAGCCAGGACATTTTGTTTTACTAAGTGCATAATTAACAACACGTGTAGAAGCCTGGTTTAACACAAAAAGTATCTTTGTGTCCTCAATTAAGTGTCGCCTCTGTGAAGGCTTCAGAAATGAGAGAACATTGTTTCATTAGTGTAAGGACGTATCTCTTTTGCTACAAAGGGCTTTAAAAACTTCATTTAAATTCTCTACACCTTGTGTTGTATCTTGTACCACCAAAATGCAATTGATATCGCTAGTTGACATGCCCGTTTAATGGGAAGCAAGTTTATGGAAAACGCGCAAGTTAAGCAGGCATGCGGAATCAATGATTATCTTCGAGAGCCCATTTGTACAAATGACTGTGCAACTAGGGATTTTAGAAACAAACTGCAGTTTCAACCGAACTCGTATCATGCGTTCTTGAAGTGTGCTTTTCAAAATATCCCTTTCGATACGGTGTTATATGGTCTTGGTTTGTATGCCTATCGTACATTTGTCAGAAGGCCTTAAGTGTTTAACATGCTATATATACGTACTCTACATTGCAATAAAAACCATGTAATAAAAAAGGCATGACTTTGGGGTATAACATTTGCTCGCCACGCAAACACCTGGGTTCGATCGCCACTCTGACCTAAATTTCATTTCGCGATATATTTTCATCTTTCTCATTTTACTGTAAACGCAAACATGATTTCTCGCTCACAACCAACGAAGCCGACGCCGATTGCCGATGCCGATGCTGGAATTTTGGCGAAACGTACTCTCAACGTTATCCTCGTTAAAAGCTGGATGAATAACACACTACAATGGCTAGCAATTAGAGACGGGAAGCACGGCCGAGGACGGCACATCCTTAAGCCATCATCATTGACCTGGCTATGTCTCTTGCTGAAGGCCTCTTCTATATTCTCTATTTAACGTGGCTTTTCTGCATGGTACGATTCCGTCTTCACCAACATAATCTAATTAGTTCACTTGATTTTCTCACTCATGTCCTGCCATGCTCTGTCTTCTTGATACTGACAGACATGTTTATACGATGAGTCTGTTTATCAGATTTTTTCAGCTTCATTCTTGTCTCTTAAAGTTAAGTGAAGAAATAGTATTAAGAGATTTCGCACACAGAAAAGAGAACCCATCGTGCTGGTCAGGTAAGTTGTAAATGAGGGGATGGCATTCGTCTGCAAGTGAACTTAGGCCTGGCAGACGATAATGATGGTGATGATCTGTGAGGCTGGATTCTTTCGTAAAGCGCGAAACAAAGCTTTTCAAGGTGCATTAAAAAGTATCGATGAAGCACGTACAGTCGGACAAGAGGCCATGCCAAAATAGAAATAGACCATTGCCATAAAGGTGATCGAAAATACTTTGAACTTATCACCACTGTCTTGTTTACTTTTTCATGACCAAGCCGCGGTAACGCTTGTTGACCGTCATTCACAAACGATTCCTCAGAATGTTTTATGCTTCAGTCAATTTAGTAGCCATTTTCCAGTGTGTATTTGTTGTATTATTGGATATGCGGTAAATGCCGACGGCCAGGGCGAATCAGTGTTTGAAAATTGGAGAAGGAGGCGTATTTTTCAATGATGGCGTACCGGTAATTTTCCACTGATTTTCTCTCAAAGAACACTGTATGAAAACGACAATTCCATTCGGACTAATGTTTTTACAGTGACAAAACAGTGCAAGGAGGCTACCGTAGATAGAACTATGCATTATCCACCAACGTTGTTTATTTAAAACCACCTTTTCTTAGCTTGCGCTTATACCCATGATCATATAATCTGATGTGAAATCATGTTCATCGTGCTTCCCACTGCCATAGATTAATTCAGACCTCTTTAAAGATAAGCTCGTTATCATGGTGCTCTCATTGTTCTGCCTCACCTAAGAATCAGATATTATAAGCCGCAATCCGCGACATACAAAAGTAGGAAAGCAGAGAGTTCAATCAGACATTCGGTGGATTGCCACCTTACGCTGGCTGAATATGAAAGAGGAGTAGAAACGTGAGCGTGGAACGTTTCTACTGGAACGAGTGGAAACGTGAGAGACAGGAGCAATCGGCTTTTAGTCAACGCGCACGCTGCGATCCCCATTAGAAGCCATTGGCATGTACATTGAGCACTATCGGGCAAGAAAGGGTTGCTACATTATACTCGCTGGGTGTAACCTCCTTAGTTTTAAAAAGGTTTAGCGAACGTTGAGCCGCAGGGCCATGAATACAATGAACTAGTATATACCATGAATGAATTCGAGGTGGTTAAAAGGGGGAAGCAGATACGAAGCGCAAGCCATAAGAAATTAAAAGCTGAATCCTCCTGTGTCTCATTTCGCATTAGCAGCCACTGGCATGTACATTGAGCACTATCTGACAGGAAAAGGTTGCTACGTTATACTCGCTGGGCGTAAGCTCCTTGGTTTTAGAAAGGTCTAGCGAGCATTGGGCCGCAGTGCCATGAATACAGTGAACCAGTATATACCATGAACTCAAGGTAGTTGAAGGTGGGAAGTTGACCCGATGCGCAAGCCGTAAGAAAGTGTGCGTGTGCCCCCTCTCGTTTAGTCCTTGGAATGTCCACTGAATGGCGGTGCTTCTATATGGGGAATATGTGATAAAAATATGTGAGATGGTGGGACTTGGAGCGTTGAATAGATGGGCGAACGGATACACAGACAGATGCATGGATGGACGCATGAACGGACGCAGGATGGATGCATGAACGAACGCAGGGACGGGGGCGCACGAACAGACGCATAGACGGTCACACAGACGGACGCATGGACGGACGAATGCTTCGCCCCACTCTCCATCATTCACTATCCGTAGATATGCTGCCATGTTTTTTTTACTAGCAGACGTTGCCTGCATCGGCCTGGTGAGGCGAGAAAACGGAGAGGGGAGCAAAAGTTTTGCGGGAGTCTTCCTGGGCCGGCACAAAACGCGAAAATCCGGCACGAGACGCGAGCCATGTGCAGTGGGGGGGGGGGGGGGGTGTACGGAGGGACCACGTTACATAGGCGAGTTAAAGAGCTGGTTCTCATTTAAATGCACAAAAGCAGTTCAACAGCTTTGTGAGCTGACAAGTGATAGGGAAGATGCTAGATGACTTCTGCACGGAAAACGACTGATAGTCCAATCGTTGCAACACATCTGAATGTCTTCGTCTTTAAGAGGAATATCGAAACTTAGAAGACAACACCAAGCCCATGCTGTCAGAGAATTGTAACATGTGTAGACGGCTTTTCAGCAACGCGGCGCCACCAGAAAAGAAATCCAAAATAAACAAACGTAACATTTGTATTTTTTGGCTCATATCGTATTAAAATCTAAAAAAATAAACATTATTCACATTCAGTGGTCTGGAGAAGTGTCGGCTTGTGTGCAGACGACCATTCTGACAAGATCCGGTGTATCTGAGCGATTCGCTGAGCGGCAATCTTGTATGGACAGCAAAGTAGCTTGCATTGTATTTGTCTTACGATGTGGTCTTCTCGGAGGTGTCAACTTTGCCGGCTACGTGAAAATTGGAATAAGACTTAAAATGGCCGCCGCCTATTTAGCTGTCTATTTAGCCGTCTATGGTGAGTATTGTAACGCACCCAAAGAAGCGAAACTTTAAGTCCATGAAGCGAGGTCGGAAGTCGGATTTCCAGCATAGAATTTTTTAGTGTAGTTTCTTATGTCTTATACTTGACCAGCTTCATTCCACCCGACTTGCTAGATATGTACCATGATGAAAAAGCTCGCATACAGCATCTGTCCTTGAAAAAGGGAGGGGAATGGTTTGTATTTTTTAAGAGATCTACTAGCCTCGTTTTCCGTGAAACGTTCCACTCTTTCCAAGATGACCCAATATCCAGTAAAATTGAACTAGTGGTCTTTTTTTTTCTTGACACGATGCCGATACTTCAAAATGTAAGCTGTAAGTGGCATTCGCATTAGAGAGCATACTACATGCACTGTAACGCTGTTGCAAGTTGGTAAACACATCTAAGTTTTTTAGGCCCGTCAGAGGTGATGTATTTTAAGGTATAGTGCAGAGCGTTAAGTTCTCCCTCCGCCGACTTAGTGAGGTTATACATCTTGAGTAATAGTGTAAAAAAAAGGTTAATAGTGAGAACTATAGCACATATTTAAATACGGCTCACACCTTAAGGTAGTGGCCCACTTCGGCGGCAAACACTCTGCATTTTACGCAGTGTTTGGGGACGCAAACAATGCATAAAATTATTTACGTAAAATTATTTGTCGAATGCGTAAAATTATTTGTCGAGTGCAGCGAGCACCGCTGCCCTCGACAAATAATTTTGAAGTTGGAAAATTCAGAGCGCTTCTGATCCCCTGTTTCCACAGACACATGGGGTTGATGCTTGGCTGACGCGCTATTTTCTAGAAGCAATGAAAATATTGTGAGCTGCAAAGAGCATTTTAGTTGCACAAGTCTCCGTTGTACTTCGAGTACAGCAAAACTATGCAGCAGAACAGTGCGAAATTTACTGTGCTTTTAGATCACGTGCAAACAAAAATTCTACAAAAATGCTGTGTATAAACAAATGAGTAATTTATATGCACTCCAATAAATATGTGCAAAATTATGAAAGTTGGGGATGAAAGTGTGAAAAAAATGACTGCCCGTAAGTTCCCTACAACACGACAGAAATAGCGCTAAGAACGAGGACACAAGAAGAGGACACACAGCACAGGCGCTAACTTCCAACATAATGTTTATTACCACCGCACGCTCGCCTATATCACAAAAAAATATCACATGACATGAAAGATGCGCACAAAAATTAATTTCTTAGAAAATACAATTCTTTATCACTAAGCGTAAGAGAGGGAGTGCTGACACACTTAGACCCCAGTGAAGCGATAGCCTCAGCCTCAATAATCTCTCTAGTAAGCTTATCAAACATTCTCTTGATAACTGTGCATGCATTGAATATCGGCGCGCAGCCGCAGGAGTTACAATGTATGGCCAACCAACTCCCTTGGCCGTTTTTCACATTATTGCAATGTTCTCTTAATCGATCATTAAGGCAACCGCCCGTCTGTCCAATATACTCTTTACCACAAGAAAGCGGGATACGATAAACAACGCATATGATGCAGGGAACATAAACAGTTCGATGCTTCTTACTACACCCTTTGGGTTTTCCGTCACGGTTATGAAGGCCACAAAGGCTGACCAACTTCTTGGGAGCCGAAAAGACAACCCTAACTTCAGAGCGCTTAGCTAATTTCTTTAGGTTGTGCGATATCTTGTGAAAGTATGGTATGACGACTAGGTGCTTCGGTTTCTCGGCATCACGACTCGCTGTACATCCTGGGTTGCGAAGCGTACGAAGCAAGCCTTCTGCAACTGAAGTTTGGACGTGCATTGGATAACCTGATTTCAACAAACGGTCTGACTGATTATGAAAACTATTGGCGATTTCGTGCTCACAAGACTTGCTTAAAGCATGACGAAAACATTGACTGATGATGCCTCTTTTTTCACTAGTTTAGAGTGAGCTGATTGGTAAGGAAGGACCGGTTTGTTCGTACGTGGTTGGTACGCCCAACATATGCGGTTAGGATGAAAGGTGAAGAGGACATCGAGGAATTTTATGGCATTGCTCTCAGGCAGTTCGTGTGTGAAAGTCAAGGGTTTAAAACACTCAGAAAAATGTGAAATTATTTTTGCCAAACCTGCCTCGTCCGCTACCGTGTCATTAGTTAATAAAACAAGATAGTCATCGACATACCGGAACACTTTTTTTATCTTCAAATTATCAATATGTAGGTAAATCGATCTGTCAATTCTACTTAAAAATATGTCGCTTAAAATGGGCGCAATGCAAGACCCGATACAGATTCCGTCATTATGAATAAAAGGCTTGTCATTCCATGAAATGTAGGTCGTCTTGAGATAAAATGATAAAAGTTCTAAAAACCGACTTACAGGAACACCACACTCGGTTTGAAATCTAACAGGGCCAAACAAATCTATGCACTCTTCAACCGCAGGAAGCAACTGATCATGGGGAATAGAATAATACAAATCAGTCACGTCGACTGAAAAACCATAAACATGCTCATCAACACAAGTTTTCACATAATCTATGACTTGATCAGAACTTTTTACAATGAAAGGATCATCAACGTCAAGCCGGTTCAACTGTTCTTGCCAAAAAGTAGCAATGGATTTTTGCTAAGTATTACATTCTGAAACAATTACCCTAAAAGGCATATTGCTCTTGTGAGTCTTTGCATTAAAAAACACTTTTAAAAAGTCACGCTTACTATTTGTGATGCCACCGACAACTCGAGAGAGGTCAAGGTCTTTGCATAGCTTTTTTGCTTTCGATTTAACTTTTTCAATACGGACGTCCTCGCGAGAGGAGAAAACAGAGCTTACGGCAGTGTGAGCCTTAGAACCAAACAGTCCCAGAGTCAGGATAGCGAAGCCTCCTTCCTTATCAGCTGGAAGGACGGTAAGAGAGTGTTCCTTGAGAAAAGCCTCAACTCTCCTGAGAGGAATTTTGGATCCAGCTGGTCTGTAGCGCGAAACGGTGTCGACGCCTTCTGAGACGGAGCGTGGTTGCTCTTGTTCGGGCACATGGCGCGAAACTTGTCGCACGATGGCTAGAAGTTCCGGTGGAGACGTCTTAGGTTCCACCGCGAACTTGGGCCCGACGCTTAAAGTCCGGAGGATGTCGGGAGGCACGGTGATCTGTTCAGGCACGTGAACTGTCGGCTTTAGGTCGGTTACTTTTTTGGCGACGCCTGTGCGTAGCACCGGCAATTGTCGAGCCCAGAGGAATTCGGTGCTTTGGTCGGCGAGGCGCTGAAATTGTCGAAGCTGCTGCACGGCCACAGTATCTTCGAGACGATCAAAAAGAAGGGTGGACAGGTATTGTTTATGTAGACGTGCTTGTCTATACCATTCTGCCTTCAAGATTTTGCACACCCTAAGCCCATGACCAACTGATTGATTGATTGATATGTGGGGTTTAACGTCCCAAAACCACTCTATGATTATGAGAGACGCCGTAGTGGAGGGCTCCGGAAATTTAGACCACCTGGGGTTCTTTAACGTGCACCCAAATCTGAGCACACGGGCCTACAACATTTCCGCCTCCATCGGAAATGCAGCCGCCGCAGCCGGGATTCGAACCCGCGCCCTGCGGGTCAGCAGCCGAGTGCCTTAGCCACTAGACCACCGCGGCGGGGCACCCCATGACCAACTGAGGGGGCAACGTTGCCGAAAAGGCGCTTGACTTCCTGAGGCAATATTCTGTGGCGAATGCAAAAAGCAACGGATCGAGCTTGACAGGATGCAAGAGCAATGTAGGCGACTGTGGCACATGGGTTTGAAGATGAACATAAAGAAGGGCCCGTTGTACGAGAAATAAAGTTCAACACTGTCGAAATTTGGGCTTGTTGGTGCATTGTAACGACTGAAAATAGCGCTAAGAAACGAGGACACAAGAAGAGGACACACAGCACAGGCGCTAACTTCCAACATAATGTTTATTACCACCGCACGCTCGCCTATAACACCAAAAAAATATCACATGACATGAAAGATGCGCACAAAAAATTAATTTCTTAGAAAATACAATTCTTCATCACTAAGCGTAAGAGAGGGAGTGCTTACGCACTGAGACCTCAGTGAAGCGATAGCCTCAACCTCAATAATCTCTCTAGTAAGCTTATCAAACATTCTCTTGATAACTGTGCATGCATTGAATGTCGGCGCGCAGCCGCAGGATTTACAATGTATGGCCAACCAACTCCCCTGGCACTGGGGTCGAAGTGCCATTTTATGTCAAGACGAGCTACATTTCATGGAATGACAAGCCTTTTATTCAAAATGACAGAATCTGTATCGGGTCTTGCATTGCGCCCATTTTAAGCGACATATTTTTAAGTAGAATTGATAGATCGATTTACCTACATATTGATAATTTGAAGATAAAAAGAGTGTTCCGGTATGTCGATGACTATCTTGTTTTATTAACTAATGACACGGTAGCGGACGAGGCAGGTTTGGCAAAAATAATTTCACATTTTTCTGAGTGTTTTAAACCCTTGACTCTCACACACGAACTGCCTGAGAGCAATGCCATAAAATACTCGATGTCCTCTTCACCTTTCATCCTAACCGCATATGTTGGGCGTACCAACCACGTACGAACAAACCGGTCCTTCCTTACCAATCAGCTCACTCTAAACTAGTGAAAAGAGGCATCATCAGTCATTGTTTTCGTCATGCTTTAAGCAAATCTTGTGAGCACGAAATCGCCAATAGTTTTCATAATCAGTCAGACCGTTTGTTGAAAGCAGGTTATCTAATGCACGTCCAAACTTCAGTTGCAGAAGGCTTGCTTCGTACGCTTCGCAACCCAGGATGTACAGCGAGTCGTGATGCCGAGAAACCGAAGCACCTAGTCGTCATACCATACTTTCACAAGATATCGCACAACCTAAAGAAATTAGCTAAGCGCTCTGAAGTTAGGGTTGTCTTTTCGGCTCCCAAGAAGTTGGTCAGCCTTTGTAGCCTTCATAACCGTGACGGAAAACCCAAAGGGTGTAGTAAGAAGCATCGAACTGTTTATGTTCCCTGCATCATATGCGTTGTTTATCGTATCCCGCTTTCTTGTGGTAAAGAGTATATTGGACAGACGGGCCGTTGCCTTAATGATCGATTAAGAGAACATTGTAATAATGTGAAAAACGGCCAGGGGAGTTGGTTCGCCATACATTGTAAATCCTGCGGCTGCGCGCCGATATTCAATGCATGCACAGTTATCGAGAGAATGTTTGATAAGCTTACTAGAGAGATTATTGAGGCTGAGGCTATCGCTTCACTGGGGTCTAAGTGCGTCAGCACTCCCTCTCTTACGCTTAGTGATAAAGAATTGTATTTTCTAAGAAATTATTTTTTGTGCACATCTTTCATGTCATGTGATATTTGTTTGGTGATATAGGCGAGCGTGCGGTGGTAATAAACATTATGTTGGAAGTTAGCGCCTGTGCTGTGTGTCCTCTTCTTGTGTCCTCGTTTGTTAGCGCTATTTTCAGTCGTCACAATGCACCAACAAGCCCAAATTTCGACAGTGTTCCCTACAACACTCACAGAACAGTGTTCGTGCTTAGTGCCTTTTACGAAATTTCTGCGCCAAAGAATAGCCCCAAAAATTCATATCACAATAGTTTTGTTGACCTATAGGTTGGATGAACACTAACAGTTTAACGTTTTCAAATATGAAATAGGCAGTGGTTAAACTATCTTGGCAGAGATAAGCTCAAAGTGACATACCTTCATAAAGTGCTCATCTAGCGCGTTCTGCAACCTTTTGAATCAACTTTTTTTTGTAAATGTTTTTGCGTAGAAAGTCGAATGGACTGTTGATGCGAAAGGCTGTACTGTCTTGCCATAAGGCATGGCTCATTAGTCGCCAAATGTATTCATTGATTGCCATCAACATCCCGCTCTCTTTTATCCATTGCTTCAAGGCAGAAAATCATCATCATCATCATCTTGACAACGCCTACTGCAAGAGAAAGGCCTCTCGCGTGCATTTTCTGCCAGTCAACTCGATCCTGTGCTTGCTGCAGTCACTTGAGACCCACAAACTTCATATGTTCATCTGCCCACCTAACTTTCTCCCTTTCCCTCACCCGCTTGCCTTCTCTGGAACTCCAGTAACTTACCCTTAATGACCAGCGATTATCTTGCCTCCACGGTACGTTCTCGGCCAAAGGCGGAAGGACCCTTGGATTGTCTCGCTCTTGAATATGCTCTCTAATACATCAACTTCCGGTTACCCGTGTGCTCTTCGCTGCCAAGCAACGCATTTCGCCATACGGGATGGCCTGCTATACCGTCACAACTGTCGAGTGGCAGGTCTTAAATGGCTGCTAGTCGTACCCAGCCATATGGGGTCTCATAACTGCGAATATTTTCATGCTGAATCGCAACATACACACGTCGGTGCGCTAAAGACAAATGAGCGGATCCGCCAACGTTACTATTGGCGGGGTATGTACACGTTGTTGCGAAGCGCCTCCGAGATCCTACCGCTGACCTCCACTGTTGCGACGCGCGCCTCCGACGACGTTACGAAGGGCGCCTCGAAATCTCACCGCTGCAACCACTGTTGCGAAAGTCGGCGACGCCAACACGGTCCCGAAGGCGCCACTGCTTCCAACTCCACCGGGAAGGTCACCAGCCGTTTGGTAGCGTATGTTTCTCAGCTCGCGACTGCTTCTGCGCAGAGCTGATAAGACGAGCGGACGAGACGACGGTGAGTTAAACAAGGTTTATGTACAGCATATATACAGAGGCGTTACAAATTCGGCACTGGGGCCGACAGAGACTCGAAGAGCCGAGCTCTCCTCTCTAACACATAGGTCTGCTCTCAAACGGGTCCGTTCCGACACACATGTCAGCTTTCACCTAGGACCGCCCTTTTCACCTAGGACCGCCGACTCACACACATGTCGGCTCTCCGACACGGGGACTCCTCTCACATAGGACCGCCGACTCACACACATGTCGGCTTTCCGACACGGGGACTCCTCTCACATAGGACCGCCAACTCACACACATGTCGGCTCTCCGACACGGGGACTCCTCTCACATAGGACCGCCGATCGCGACGCGCCGCAGGGCTTCTTTTATAGGCACCGGGTCCAACCAAAATGTCCAATCAGAAGCGCCGCTGGTCGTCAGGGCAGACTCCTCCAATGGGTCGCCGCTGGGCCACGTCAGACCCCCAGACATGAAGACACCCGTTGTTTACGCGACGGGGCTCGCTGTCACGTGCGCTGCTGACTCACTGCACGTGGGTGCCAGAAAGGCGCCGCACGTGTTTACGCCGTTGAGTTGTTCGTGTCAGGCGGACTGCGGGCTGGCCTTGACCCAGATTGCCTTTTTCAGAGGCAAGGACGACGTTTGCTGAGGACTCGCTGGCATAACAGCACCCCCCGCCGCCAGAGAATGCGCCGAAAAGACGAGCTGCTTCCACGGGGCTCGGATGACAGGCGCGCTCGTTCGCCAGGTCCCTCCAGGTTCGCCTCCAGGACCATGGGGAGAATGCAGCTTCAGACTGTTCCGGGAGCACATCCCATTCTTGACGACGGATCCCAGCTCCACTGGCTTGTCGCCACAACTTGCTGGCCAACTTCGCTCGTCTCTTCTGACCATCTTCGGTTTCAGCACTTGTCGATGGTTCTCCAACTTGCTAAGAACGGTTCGACAACAGACAACACACGACACAAGCAAGTGCCCTCGGTTACCCGACAGAACACCAGACAAAATATAGTACAACATATACCTATCTACGTGTCTATCGGAATTTAGTTCCCTCTACATCAAGAGGCACATGTGGGACACAAGACTCTTAAAATGACAACTCAATTTTTTTTCCCACGTACAACATCGTAAAGAATTAGAATACAACATAAGGTTGGCTCCTTGAGCCCACTCTGGACGAGAGCGCTCAGCCCAGGTCGTGATGAGGTCAAAATTTTGCCCCGTAATGCCAGCGAGAAACTGAAAGGTTGAGAAGGTACAAGCTAGAACGCACTGCTCAATGCACCTGCATTAGCGTTTATCTTTCCTTTTTTTTGATAGCGAACGTCAAAGTTGCGCTGTGGAGCAACATGCTCCATCTCAGTAACCGGCCACTTTTAGGCGACGATACCTATGCGGCACCAAGAGCGGCTCACACTTTCGACGTTGCACAGGGGAACAACAATACGGCTTGCTACGGATTGACTCCTCACCGCTTAGCTCGATATCGTGTTCGATCACCCTCGTGTTTCCGGGGCGGTCCGAAAACACGTCTCCAAACTCGGAACCAATCTTTCTCAGGTCCTCTTTCTCAGGTCCTCCTTCACTTAAGCTAGGCTCTAGGTTCAACTGTTCCCAGATTACTTTCGATCCTCCTTTGATTACCTCACAAGAACTAAAAATTTCTGCTTCCTCTTCCTCTGAAGTATTCAACAGCTGATTTATGACCGCTTGATGTTGAACGTAGGGTTTCATGAAGTTGTAAATTTTGTTCAGCCGCCTTCCTAATTTAACTTGACAATTGGTATCAGAAAGCTTCGATAATACTTTGGCGGGCCCTTCCCAATCAACCTCAAGCTTGTTCCTTTTGGACGGTTTCAGCAGCATTACCTGACTTCCTGCTTCAAAGCGCGCTTCTTCCCCGATTTCTCGTAGTGCTCCTTCGACAGCACTTGTGCCGCGTTTTTGTGGCTTTCCACTAGCGCTTCAATCGAGAGGTCCTCACGCTGCTCTCGAATGAGCGTCTCTCGATCAACTCTCGGCAGCTCGCTCCAACTTTCCGCTACAGGCGAGAGCGATGCAGCCCTCTCGCTCTGATTCAATGGCGCCATGTCGTCTCCCCCAACGCATACCGCGCCGGCCGATTCCGCGACGGGCCGCTCGCGTGACTGCTCACATGAATCATGCGGAAAATTTCCCTTCTGGGGTTCCGTCGACCCGCCGACAAGGTCACTTGAGAGTTCACCGCATTGAACAAGGTCAAGCTTCTGCGCTTGCGATCGCGTGAGGGCCATGCACGCCAAGTTGGGGAAGAACGATTTGCCCTGCTCTTTGAGAAGCTGCTCCGAGTTGTTGGAGAAAAGATAAGGAAAACGATCATTTAGCGCGGCAGACACAGCCGCTTCGGTGCGAAGCTCACCAAACGGGCCTTCAATGACAACCGTGGCGATTGGTAAGCGAACACTCTGCTCCTCGGCGACTTGCCTGATCCACGCGCATTCTCCTGTAAAGTCATCCGGAGACACCAATGAAGAATGGACAACGTCCATGGTTGCCGCTGAGTCTCTAAGTGCTCGGCACGTTTTCTCATTCACCCTAATTTCTTGGAGATACGGCTCCAACAACCGCATGTTTTTTTCTGATTCTCGGATCGTTGCGAAGGCAAACTTTTCCTGACAGTTTCTCGAGATATGTCCTTCCTTTTTGCAGTTGTAGCAGATTAGCGGCTTCCGTTTGTTTTCCGATTCAAATGCCTGTGTGGTAGAAACCTCACTCGATTTCTCCGCTTCTGTTTGCCCTTCCCCTACACTGTCCGTCGTAAGAGACGGGTACTTCTTGAAATTACGGTGCGGAGCGGGTCTCCGTAGATCAGGTTTCATTGAAAAGCCCTCTTTTCTCTCATTCTTTCAACGCGCACTGCCCTGCTGTGCAACTTTCGGCGAGTATAATACTCCTCAGCTAACTCTGCTGCCTTGTTTAGCTGTACTTCCCCAAGTCTGTCCTGCAGCCAAAGTCTGACATTATTCTCGATGCAGCGGTAGAATTGCTCCAATGCAACGCATTCCATCACTTTATCGCGGTCGTCATAAACACCTTCGCCCTTGAGCCATTCAATTAAATCGGCTTTAAGACGAGACGCGAAGTCAACGTGTGACTCATTCCCCTTTTTAGCATACCGGAACCTTTGCCTGAAAGCTTCGGGTGACAACTTATAACGTCTTAAGAGCACTTCCTTAACCTCGTCATAGCTCTCAAACGCTTCCCTCGACAAGCAAGTTATCGCGTCGGACACTTCGCCGGGAAGAAGAGCTAACAGGTTCCGCGCCCAAAGAGACCGCTCCAAAGCGTTTCGCTCACAGACGTGTTCAAACTTGACGAGATACTTCGCCATGTCCTCGCCTACTACGAACGGTGGCAGTTGGTCCCGAATTCTAAAACCGCTGACCTGAATCGTCGGAGAAGCTACGCTAGGCGCCTGCGAACACTGTAGGATTGCCAATTCTATTCGTTTCAACTCAAGGCGCTCCTGTCTCTCGGCCTCCTCGCGCTCGCGACGTTCACGCCTTTGAGCTTCCTCACGGCGTGCTTTAATATCCACCTAGGCCTCATCGACTTCCTCAGCCGACACTCCCTCATCCTTCATGATCTCAAGGATCGCTTGTTTTCGTTTCGCACGGCCCAAAGTAATGCCGAGTTCCTCACAAATTTCGATGAGTTCCTTCACTTTAAGGTTCTCCATCGTTCACACTAGCCTCTTGCTGTTTGCCCCTGTTAAGAATCTACTTGCCGTACCCACTATAAGTCAACTAGCAAGACGCGCAAGCAATTTTTCACACTCCCGTGTTTACTCCCTCCGCATTAACTTTGGTTTCAAAGCGCTTCGACTTGGCTTGAAACGATCAAAGCTCACTTCAATGCTTCAAACAGCCCTTCTCTAAACTACTACAACCTGAGCTAGAGCAGTCTGGTGAACTGAGGCGAAAACATCAGGCACTCACCGCACCGATGTCGCTGACGCCGGCCGATCCCACCGCTGCCACCACTGTTGCGAAGCGCCTCCGAGATCCTAACCGCTGACCTCCACTGTTGCGACGCGCGCCTCCGACGACGTTACGAAGGGCGCCTCAAAATCTCACCGCTGCAACCACTGTTGCGAAAGTCGGCGACGCCAACACCGTCCCGAAGGCGCCACTGCTTCCAACTCCACCGGGAAGGTCACCAGCCGTTTGGTAGCGTATGTTTCTCAGCTCGCGACTGCTTCTGCGCAGAGCTGATAAGACGAGCGGACGAGACGACGGTGAGTTAAACAAGGTTTATGTACAGCATATATACAGAGGCGTTACAAATTCGGCACTGGGGCCGACAGAGACTCGAAGAGCCGAGCTCTCCTCTCTAACACATAGGTCTGCTCTCAAACGGGTCCGTTCCGACACACATGTCAGCTTTCACCTAGGACCGCCCTTTTCACCTAGGACCGCCGACTCACACACATGTCGGCTCTCCGACACGGGGACTCCTCTCACATAGGACCGCCGACTCACACACATGTGGGCTCTCCGACACGGGGACTCCTCTCACATAGGACCGCCGACTCACACACATGTCGGCTCTCCGACACGGGGACTCCTCTCACATAGGACCCGCCGATCGTGACGCGCCGCAGGGCTTCTTTTATAGGCACCGGGTCCAACCAAAATGTCCAATCAGAAGCGCCGCTGGTCGTCAGGGCAGACTCCTCCAATGGGTCGCCGCTGGGCCACGTCAGACCCCCAGACATGAAGACGCCCGTTGTTTACGCGACGGGGCTCGCTGTCACGTGCGCTGCTGACTCACTGCACGTGGGCGCCAGAGAGGCGCCGCGCGTGTTTACGCCGTTGAGTTGTTCGCGTCAGGCGGACTGCGGGCTGGCCTTGACCCAGATTGCCTTTTTCAGAGGCACGGACGACGTTTGCTGAGGACTCGCTGGCATAACAACGTTTGTAAACGCAAACACAGTCGCTCATGTTCCTTATGTCAGCAGCGCAAGACATTTCCTCATTCACCCGGTCAACTGCAGCCTTCACCATGTCCTGCACGACCATTGGGATGTTGGGCTTGACATATACGGCCCGCTACCGTGCTCTGTTGGTGGTAATCGATGGGTGAATGTGACTGCTGACCATCTCAGAAGGTACGCCGAAACGGTAGCACTGCCTTCGTCTGGCGCTCGCGACGTTGCAACCTTCATCTTGCATTAGTTCATTCTTCGACATGGGGCGCCACAGGAGCTCCTGAGTGACCGAGGTAGCGAATATTTGTCCGCAGTTCAGCAGCAGCTCCTACATTCATGCCATACGGTACACCGCATATCAACAGCCTACCATCCTCAGACGAACGGCATAAACGGAATGTTTCAGTAGAAGTCTGGGAGACATGCTCGCTATGTATATTGATTCCGACCACTCCAACTGAGACGTTGTTCTTCCTTTCGTGACGTACGCCTACAATACGGCGATTCAATCAACAACAGGCTTTTCTCCATTTTTCTTTTATATGGTCGTGACCCATGCAACACACTCGACACAATTCTGCCATACAATCCTGATGCCTCCGAGTCAGCCCAGTTTCTGAAATGGCCGAACATGCCGAAGAGTGTCGTCAACTTGCACGGTCCTTCACAGTCGATAACCAAGCCCTCCAAAAAGATCGCCACGACCATGATCTTGTTCAGGAGACTTTCCCCGTTGGTTCACTCGTGTGGCTCCGACTGCCTTTCCAATGTCCTGGACTGACTCCCAAGTATGCACCGGAGTATACTAGCCCCTACCACGCCTTACAGCTCTCTTCTTCTGTCACCTGATTGAACCACTCAAGCCGTCTACGGACAAGTGCCGCCTTGGTCTTAAGATGGTCCATGTCAGTCGCCTCAAGCCCCTGCTACGACCCTCCCATTCTCTTGTCACCTTGAGTCGTCAGGACGGCTCGCCTTCATCGCCGGGGTAATGTAGTGGGGAATTCGCAAGGCAATCTCTGAGTGCCATCTCTGAGTGCGAAGCGCGAGCGTGAGCATGAGCTGTAGACGCTGGACTGCTCGAGTATATGTGTTCATACAGGCTGTCTGCCTACTAGCTGGCGTCGCTATTAAACTCCCCTTGCAAATATACACACACGCACACGCACGCACGCACGCACCACACACACACACACACACGCGCGCACACACACCACACACACACACATATATATGTATATATATATATATATGTATATATATAATATAGAGAGAGAGAGAGAGAGAGAAATGTTACATTTGAAGGTAATTGTTCACGAATACGATTAAGTAATTAATATGGAAGAGAGTGAAGAGAGTGAAGGAATCTTTAATGTTACGGAAAGTTGTAGAAAAACGTGTTCGCAACGACCTACATGTAGATACTTTGAACACCTACTTAACCGCGTCTGTTGCACCTAAGGGTCTACGTATCATCGTGAAACCAGCCCTATCTAGCATGTCTCAGCAAAATATAGATAGGTGGGACGACATATTAAGAAATGCTTCACTACAACTCACCCGAGTTACTCTTGATCATTATCGTTCTTCAAGCAAAAAAATCTTGCCCCAACAAAATCAAATGTCAGCAAATTTAAGCCTCTCGTCTAATGAATCCGCCGCACTAGAGGCATTCGCATATAAAAAGCATCGGGAAAGTTACGCATTGAAAGTAAAGAAAATGTCGCATGACGGTGTTTGGTGCCCTAGCCAGAAAAATGCATGCAATACGTCTCTTTGCAAACGAATCCGGTACAAGCTTACCCCGATACTTCTTTGTCACCTTCCATTGACAAACTATCGTCAAGGAGCAGAACAATATAGTAAATATTTCGGACATTGTACTAACTGCATAGGAGCGCAGTGTTCTGTGCCGCAGTCTTAATTTCTGTCCTGCCACAGGCGGACACAGTGGATTTCAATTACTGAAAGACTCGGATATTTGCCCGCAACTTACGCTTGCGCAAGTTTTTCATGACGGCAAAATACAAATGGTTCCACAAGCGCATTACCTTTTGGGAAACGTTGGGTACCTCCCTCAAAACGAGACAGATGCTTAGATATGTATATCAAAGCTGTACAACGAGACGTACTACAGTCGTATCGAAAGCAAACGCCGTTTCGTCGTAACCTAACCACCAGTGAAATGAAGCATTAAATGCCTTGTCCTGTCGCAACGACATCGTCATCAAGCCTGCGGACAAAGGTGGGGCTGTGGTCGTAATGAACAAGTCTGATTACGAAGCAGAGGCCCAAAGACAGCTCTCAACACGAGTTTTTCCAAGCGTCTGGATCACGACCCCACTGAACAATTTAAATCCCTGTCCAGAGCACTTTGCTAGAGCTTGTGGAAAACAAAAAGGTGCCTGACAATGCGATTCATTCTTATTCCCCTAAGTCCTGTTCCTGTCGTTTTTACCTTTTGCTTAAAATACACAAGATAAACAACCCCGGCCGTCCCATTATTTCGGGTATAGGTACTGTCAGAAAAATTGTCCAGCTATGTCGATTCTCTGATCAGTAGTATCCCAGTATCACTTCCGTCTTACGTAAGGGACACTACCGACTTGTTTCTGGTATATTGATCTGATTGTTCCTCAAGGTTCCTTTTTGGTCACGCTAGACGTAGCGTCTTTATACACCAACATTCCGCATGTAGACGGAATAGCGGCAGTCGCCAGGTCCTATGAAGCAGCATTACCGGTTAAATTTATCGACAGCAACACATTAGCAGTATTGCTCAGGCTCATTTTACAGCTAAATGACTTTCAATTTGAAGGGCAACACTATGTCAAAGTTAGCGGAACGTCAATGGGCACGCGTATGGGACCCAACTACGCTAATATAATCATGGGCCAGCTTGAAAGTGAATTTTCGCAAACCCGCGCACTGAAACCTTTTTTTATAAGCGTTACATTGATGACATTTTCCTTATTTGGCCGCATGGTGAACAGGAGTTGCTTCCTTCATATCTGACGTTAATGATGCCCATCCATCAATATCATTTCCTCATACCTATTCCGCATCAACGCTTAGTTTTCTTGATTTAAGCATTTCGATTGTAAATGATAAGCTATCTGCTGCTCTATACAGGAAGCCTACAGACCGGCAACAGTATTTGCACTTTGACAGTAGCCACGTGAAACATTGCAAACTAGCATCCCTTACAGTAAGGCCTTACGCTTTAAGAGAATCTGCTCAGAGCAATCAGAGTTTCAAAAAAATGGCAGACACTAAAGGATGCTCTAGTCAAACAAAAATATCTGCCGCAAATAATTGATGACGCAATAAACGTGCCGACATGCATAATCGTATAACGCTGTTGTGCGCTGCTAAAAACTCGACTCCCTCACCACAGACAAACTTAGTCCTTACCCATTCTGCGTCAGTTCCGCGTGTTTCGAATGTGTTGAGAAAGCACCACAATATTCAAAGGCAAAGTGAACGCTTAAGAACCATTTTCACCGAACAACCTAAAGCAGTGTATCGCAAAGCTAAAACTATTCGAGACATACTCTCATCATCATCACCGTCGAAAGCAGATAGTCCTGACACGATCGGGTGCCATCCTTGCCAAAAATCGCGATGCAAAGTATGGCCGTACATGCGCACATGCCAACGGGTCAGCAGTACTGGTTCCAAATTTTCCTTAAAAATCAAAGGCAATCTTGACTGCGATTCTAAGAATGTCATATACATGATGGAATGTGCGCTATGTGAAATATAGTACATTAGTCAAACGGAAGGGCCTTTTAGAGTGCGTTTTAACAACCATAAATCTCATGCTACACCTTGCCCCACTTGCCCATTTCAAGACACGTGTACCTCCCTGGCCATCTTTTTTGAACCTTGCTCAGCAAGTCGCACTACATTGTCTGTATCCGTTGATTACGTAGCAGCTTTGTAACGTCTTTGTCATTTTATTAGTATTTATAGTTTTTTCTTTTTTTCCCTTGCTTTTACCGGTTGGACTATTCTTCATGTTATGTGCTTTATCTTTTATGCGTTTTATCTTTATTTGTAAACAACGTGCTCGCCACGTGCTCGCGCATAGAAGCAATATCTTTTTATTCGTAGATTAGGTGCCCTTCATATTGTGTGACTTGCATATATATATAAATATATATATATATATATATATATGCCCATATATCGCCTTTCATGCCGGTTTCATATTTGTATCTTATTGATATGCACATGTATATAAACATCATTCGTGCCATAAACTGTATTCTGATGTTGGCCGGACCCACGGCCAAAACGTCAATAATATCACTTCGTACGTGCGTCTTCTTCCCCATACAGATATATATATATATATATTGTCACGAACAAAAGAAGACCTACAGCCAGGAGTTCACCTGAACCCAAGCAACGAAAATGTTCTCTTCTTATTCGCAGCCCGAAAACGAGTATGAGCCACAGCGGCTTGTTCATCAACGGTGGCATTACCCCCTCTCCCAAGAAGCATCGTTTCGATGCTGTACATAAAGGCGAAAAAAAAGAAAATGAAACGAAATTACCATGCAAGCAAAATGAATGGCGTAAGGCGGAATAACGTAGTAGGAGTCAAATGAAAAATAAGGAAAATAGTGAAGAATGTAAGGAAAAGACGACACAAAAAAAAAGACGCGAAGTTACCAATAAACTCAGTCACTCACTGGTGATGCACAGTGCGAAAAGTATAGTTTGAGCCGTGAAACGTGAATGACTTCTGTTTGCCGGGTGTGACGAGAACGTCTCGAAGTGCCTTCTGGAGAACCTCGTAAGTGACGTCGCTGAGACGTCGTACGACCTTGTAAGAGCCGAAGTAGCGGCGAAGAAGCTTTTATGAACGGCCACGCTTCGAATAGGGGTCCACAGCCAGACTACATCACCAGGCTTGAAAATAACTTCACGGTGACGGAGATTGTAGCGGCGTGCGTCTGCGGTTTGGTGATGTTGATTACGGTGACGAGCAAGTTGACGGGCCTCTTTTGCGCACTGCGCGAATTTGGCGGCATCCGTGTGGTATATTCCTAAGTTGTCGGGCAGCAGCATGGCGTCGAGCATCGTCGTGACCTTGCGACCGTGGACTAAGCGAAAAGGTGTGAAACCGGTACCTTCTTGAATAGCGGTGTTATACCCAAATGTTATGTAAGGAAGTTTGGCGTCCCAGTTGTTGTGATTGATGTCCTCATACATTGACAGCATGTCTGCAATTATCCTATTGAGTCGTTCAGTCAGCCCGTTTGCTTGCGGGTGGTACCATTGTTTTACGATGTTCCGTGCCACTCAATCGCAAGACTTCCTGCAGCATCTCTGCGGTGAAAGCTGTCCCACGATCAGTTATGACGACAGCTGGCGCACCGTGACGTAACACAATACTGTTAACAAGAAATTGGGCGGCGCCTGCTGCTGTGGCTTTTGGAAGTGCCTTTGTTTCACAGTAGCGTGTTAAGTAGTTAGTATCGACCACAATCAACCGGTTCCCAGAAGAAGACGTAGGGATGACCCCAGCAAGGCCATACCAATCTGAAGCAAGGGCGCCTTTGGTGGGCCTATTAGTTGCAGTAGTCTCGCTGGTCGTAAAGGTGGAATCTTACGTCGTTGACAGTCGCGACATGTGCGAACGTAGTGTTTCACAGTCTTTGCGAGACGGGGCCAGAAGTAGGAGCGTTGAATCCGTTGCCGCGTGCGCATATAGCCGAGGTGTCCGTACGATAGCTCGTCATGATACGCACGTGAAATGTCACCACGAAGCGTAGTTGGCGCAACAAGCAGATACATAGCTTGTGTAGGATGAAAGTTCTTTTTATAAAGCACTCCATCGCGGAAAAAAAGGATAGTGAGCGTGCAAAGCTTCGAGGAAGGTGGGAATTGCGCGCTTCCATGTTGTCACTGAGCGGGATCAGCTCTGAGTCATGACGCTGTTGTTCAGCCAAGCGGGTTGCTGATACGGCAGAAAAGAAAGTGTCGTCGTCTTCAAGGTCAGTGTTGGCATTTTCGACTGGTGCACGTGAAAGACAGTCGGCGTAGGTGAGTTTCCGCCCAGATTGATGACGATGGTGACATTGAAATCTTGTAGCCGAAGGCTTCATCGTGCTGAACGGCCTGAGGGATCTTTGAGATTTGCTAGCCAACAAAGGCAATGGTGGTCGCTAACTGCCCTGAATGGGCGGCCATCCAGATATAGGCGGAATTTCCTTATAGCCCAGGCAACAGCGAGGCATTACTTTTCGGTTGCAGAATTGTTTTTCTCCGTTGGGGAACGTTTCGCTCGCATAGGGGATCACACGCTCAACGCCGTTATGCCACTGAACTAATACCGCTCTTAGTCCAACGTTGCTGGTGTCAGTGTGTAATTCCATGTCGGCGCTTTCGTCAAAAAGACCCAGTACAGGCGGTGTCTGGAGGAGGTTTCGAAGGGTGTCGAACGCCTGGCACTGATCGAGGCCCCAAACAAACGAGACACCGTCTTTTGTAGCTTGTTAAAGGGGTTCAGCAATTTTTCAAATGTTTTTGCCAAAGCGCCTGTAATACGCACAGAGCCCCAGAAATCGGCGTAGGTCGCGCTTATTTGTGGGCGCGGGAAAGGCGGCAATGGCGCGAGTTTTCGCCGGATCTGGGCGGATGCTGGCATGGCTCACAACGTGACCAAGGAATTTCAGCTCTTCATATCCACACATAAATTTCTCAGGTTCGAGAGAAAGCCCCGCTGTTCTGATTGCCTGAAGAACTGCCTGGAGGCGTTGAATGTGTGTTCAAACGTGTCTGCAAAGACTACGAATCATCAAGGTAAACAAGACATGATTGCCATGCGAGCCCCGTGAGAACCGTATCCATCATTCTTTGGAAAGTAGCTGGCACTGAGCATAGACCGAAAGGCAACACTTTAAACCCGTACAGGCCGTCGGGAGTCATAAACGGCGTCTTTTCGCGGTCGTGCTCATCCACTGCGATTTGGTAGTAGCCGCTACGCAAATCTATTGAGGAAAAATATTTAGCGTTGCATATACGGTCCAACGAGTCATCTATCCAGGGTAGAGGATAAACTTCCTTTTTGGTGACCTTGTCCAGTTTACTGTAATCAACGCAAAAACGCAACGTACCGTCCTTCCTCTTCACTAGCTTAACTGGCGAAGCCCAGGGACTGGTCGATGGCTGGATGACGTCGTCCTGAAGCATCTGCTGGACTTGGTCACGTATAGCGTCTTGCTCTTTTTGCGACACCATATAGGAATGTTTTCGGATGGGTCTCTCGGTGGGTTCCCTGATGATATGATGCTGAGCAAGTGTTGTCTCTTTAACCTTTGACGTAGTGGCAAAGCAGTCTTGAAATGAGCGGAGTATACGCAAAAGGCTTTCTCGTTCAGCGAAGGTAGTCTCTCGTTTACGTCGAGAGTGCTCGCGAAGGCCTCGTCAGGGTGGCCATTCGATGAAAATGAAGCTAACATGGATGAACCATCGGCTCCGGCAAGTTCTTCGCAATATGCAATGGCAGTGTGTCTCGTTAGGTGGCGATATTCGTCGCTGAAGTTCGTGACCAGCCAGTGAACATACTTGTTCCTAGGCTGAATGATTCCTCGGGCAACACAGATTTGTCGTGAGATAAGGAGAGACCAATTGGACTCTTCAATTACCACGTCAGACACGTTCTGTTCAAATCTACTTCGACAAATAGGCTGCTTCGAAATGGGAGTGTCAAAGAATCATCAGTACCACGGAGCGCTCTTTTCCGGAATTGTGTATTGTCAGTTGCAGCGCAAAAAGGACCCTTAAATGACACAAGTTTTTCACGGAGGTCGATGACGGCACCGTATTCTCGAAGGAAGTCCATTCTAAAATTACTGGCCGAGAGCACATGCGCAATACGAGGAAAGAGCCCGCAAAAGTCGACGTACGTATTCGAATGCGTGTCATGCACATACCAGTAGGCATAACCAGATGGCCACCAGCCGTGCGCAACTGGGGTCCTTGCCAAGGTGTGGTAACCTTGTTCAGTTCAGATGCCAGTGTGGCGCTCATTACGGAATAGTCGGCACCCGTGTCGACGAGAGCGTTGACAGCATGATTGTCGACAAAGACGGCAATTTCGGCATAAACAATCTTTCTGGGAGAACACTTCAAAACCGGAATGGTCCTCGTTGGGTTGTTGCGTCGAAGGAGGGTCTTTTACTGTTCAACGGGCCGCGACTTCACCCCTAGAATTCGCCGTTCCTACTTTCCCCTGCGGGGACTTGGTGACTGGCTCCCGAAATGAGTGGAAGAAATGAGGGCAAACTGGGTGACGCAGACCGGCGAGGCGATGGTAATCTCGACTGGTGGCGCTGAATAGTCGAAGGAGTTCACTGGCCCGAGAGATAGGCTTCAATTTTGCGGGGGCGCTCACCGTAGCGCGGACATCGAGCATCAGGGTGGAAGCCGCGGAGATCTAGTTGCTGGTATTGAGATTTGCGGTATACTTGACCCGCTTCGCCACAGTGATAGCAGAGCGGACGGTTATCCGAGGTGCGCCACGTGCTTCCCTTGCTACCATTTTGTCTTGAGTCAGACGGCAGATAGGTGGGTGTGCTCGGAAACTTTGAGCCGAGAGGCGGGCTCGAAGCATTGTCGTGGAATGACTACATAGCCTGGTACTTTGGCCGCATAGCAGGATCTGTAGCCGGTGGCGCAGGGGATCGCAATGCCACTGCGTATGTCAGGACTGGGGCCTCGGGAATCAGGAGTGCGATTGGAGCCAAGAGTTTGATGGCCTGCCGGACTTCATGTCGGATTACATTCACGAGGGCTGATACAGGTGGAAGGAATCCCACTGCCTGAAGATGTCGCATTTCGTCCCGGGCGATACTTCGAATTAAGTCTGCAAGGGCCTGGCTCTCGTTGTCAGAGCCGATAGAGCATGCGGTGGCCGGGATCTGGCGTTCGTATTGTGAGGACCGCTGCTGCAGAGTACGTTCCATCGTGGTTGCCTCACTGATGAACTGAGCGACTATCGTTGGTGGGTTGAGCACGAGCCCAGCAACAAGCTGCTCTTTTTTTCCGCGCATCAAATGCCGCATCTTCATTTCCTCCGGCATAGCAGGGTCCGCGCGCGTGATGAGCCGAAGCATGTCCTCGACAAACATAGATACTCGCTCGTTCGGGAGCTGGTCTCTGCAGGATATGGCTTGTTCAGCCCTCTCCTTCATCTCGGTGTTGCGGTAGGCGTCATGTAGCAGTCGGCTAAACTCTTGCCAGGTTGCAAAGGAGCCCTCTTGGTTCTCGTGTCTTCGCAGAATCCTCCAAGTAAAAGTAAACTCGGCGCAGCTTGCGAACAGCGTACCATCCGTTGATGCTTGCAACCGATCAAAGTGGTCGACCCTCATCAACATCCTCAAAGATGTCTCCATGGAATGGCTTTGGTCTCTGTGGTGTATGAAAAAGATGCGCGAGAAGAAAACCATGGCCATAACTGGTTTGAACCGCCTGGCTTGTCATTGAAGCAGCCATCTTTCTGGGTGTCGATGCCAAGTGACCAAATTGAGGGAGTAACCCACGCAGGCAGCGGGTGCTTCTTGCTCTCGGTCAAGTAGCTGTTCCCAAGATGGCCGACACAGCCAAAGTACACTTACCCAGCACCTCCACCGGTAATGTCCCCCACCTGTAGCTCCATCTTCTCGAAGGTCATGGTCTCCACGACGTCGTTCCCCGTTCCCATGCGGCCAAGTTCAGCTGCTCACGAGCGGGAAAACTAGTCGTCACCGCTCCCGAGGCAAGGGCTGCGACGCTTTCGCATTGTGAAAGCCCTCAGAGCCGCCCATCTATTGTAATTGACGTACTTTTGGACGGTGTTCATGCATCTGCACCTATTGACACTGGAGCTGCAGTGTTCGTTATGGACGAAAACCTTTGCCGCTTGCTTCGAAAGAGTGGCTGTGTTCGTTTTTTCGCCTCGCGCTACACAAATTTCTTTCAATTGCTTCGAAAAGTGATGCCGATTTCCGGGTTGTCCCTTCGTACTGCCGGTTCGCATCGTATCTATCCTGCAGCAGGGTGCACAGCTCGCATTGTCGTTCAAGACATTCTGTATGTCGGCCAATTCATCAAAACTCCTGCATGCTCTCAAGACGTCATCCTGAGATGGGATTTTCTCTCCCGCAACGACGCCGTCATCCATTGTGCCGCCGCCGAAATTGAACTCTCACCCTTCTCACATTTGACGCCGGAAGACAGTGCCTCGAAACCGAGCAAGATTCTCGGGAAGGACGATACCCCATTGCTCTAAGCTCGACGATGGGTGTATCTGTCTACTGCGCTGGACTCTCCGACACAATTGCACTCGTTTCGCCATCCGACCGTGCTTACCGAAGGAAGCGTTGCTAGTACCTTTCGCGACCGTGCAAATCACCCAAGGCAACGCCGCTATTTTTTGTGACCAAACCTTCCCCGTACTCTGTTACCTTGGTTCGAGAGGAATGTCTCGGCAGAATGGAACTAGTGGATGAAGCGCAAGTCCTGGACGTACTCCATGACTCGCGTTGTCCCTATACGCGTACCATTAGTGCTGTTTCCACTTCTCATCCATCATCTCCTGATGTATTTGGTCCCTACATTGATGACAACCTTACGTCGGTACAGCTTTCCCAGCTTCTGTACCTGTTGCGAGAATATCGTTCTTTCGATGTCGGGCGAAGTTCTCTCGGTCGCGCGTCCACTGTTACGCATCGTTTCGACACTGGTGCCCATCTACCATTACGGTAACGTCCACACCACGTGTCGCCTGCTGAACGTCGGAAAATTAACGAGCAGGTTGATGATATGCTCAGACGTGACGTTATTCGGCCCTCGGACAGACCATGGGCGTCCTGTTGTTCTTGTTGCGAAGAAAGGTGGTTCTGTGTGGTTGTGTGTGGACTACAGACGGCTCAATAAGATCACTCGCAAGGATGTTTACCCACTGCCGCGCATCGATGACGCAATCGATAGCCTTCACGGAGCCGAATTTTTTCTTCTCTCGATCTGCGCTCAGGGTACTGGCAAGTACCCATGGCTGATGACGCTCGACCGAAGACTGCGTTCGTCACACCCGACGGCTTGTACGAATTCACCGTCATGCTATTTGGTCTATGTAATGCATCTGCGACCTTTGAGCACATGATAGAAACCGTTTTGCGCAACTTGAAATGGCACACATGCTTGTGTTACCTCGATGACGTTGTTGTGTTCGTTCCAGATTTTTCCACGCATCTCCAACGTATGAAAGAAGTTTTCGCACGTGTGAGCAATGCCGGCTTGCAACTAAATTTGAAGAAGTGCCGCTTTTGCAGCACGGCAACTCACCATCCTAGGGTACGTATGTCCAAGGATGGTATTCTTCCTGACCGATCCAAGCTTCGGTCCATGGCCGAATTCCCCAAACCTGCGTCAATCAAAGAACTGCATAGTTTCGTGGGCCTGTGCTCATACTTCCGACGCTTCATACGAAACTTTGCTACGATCATATCACCGCTGAATTGAGGGGTCCGTTACTCCTTGGGAGGTACGGACCCCTCAATTCGTGGTCGTCCGAGTGCGACGACGCGTTCGCAAAGCTCCGCCATTTTTGGACGTCTCCTCCCATTTTACGCCACTGCGACCCTACGGCCCCAACGGAGGTGCACACGGACGCCAGCGGTATAAGCCTCGGCGCTGTCCTGGCGCAGCGCAAGCCCGGATTTCCTGAATATGTCGTAGCATATGCAAGCCGTACGTTCACGCGAGCCGAGACAAACTACACCGTCCTGGAGAAAGAGTGCCTGGCGATCGTCTGGGCCCTTACAATGTTTCGACCTTATTTGTATGGTCGCCCATTCGATGTCTTTACCGACCATCATCCACTATGCTGGCTTTCATCATTGAAGGATTGATTGATATGTGGGGTTTAACGTCCCAAAACCACTATATGATTATGAGAGACGCCGTAGTGGAGGGCTCCGGAAATTTAGACCCCCTGGGGTTCTTTAACATGCACCCAAATCTGAGCACACGGCCTACAACATTTCCGCCTCCATCGGAAATGCAGCCGCCGCAGCCGGGATTCGAACCCGCGCCTTGTGGGTCAGCAGCCGAGTACCTTAGCCACTAGACCACTGCGGCGGGGCCATCATTGAAGGATTCCTCAGGCCGTCTCGCCCGTTGAGCTCTTTGCTTACAAGACTACGACATCCGCGTAATGTACTGCAACGGACACCAGCATGCTGACGCCGACGCCCTCTCGCGCTCCCCTCTGTCTGAAGGTGATGTGTTCTGCTTAGTATCCTCGGTTGCTATTTCTGCCATTAATGTTGACACCATCGCTACCGAACAGCGAGAGGATAATTGGATCGCCCCACCGATCGACTTGCTCTCTGATCCATCCGCGACGCCATCCACGCGTGCCTTGCGTCGTCGAGCTCACCATTTCGCCATTCGTGACGGCTTTCAACATCGACGCAATTACGACGCCGATGGCCGGCAGTGGTTACAAGTGATACCCCGCAGTCTGCGGTCGGAGATACCTACCATCAAAACCTACCATCGCATTCAACAACGCTACTTTTGGCGCGGGATGCACCGCTACGTGCAGCAGTTTGTTCATTCCGGCCTCACTTGCCAACGCCGCAAACCGTCAGCACACATGTCGCCAGCCATCTGCAACCATTATCTTATCCTGAGCGTCCGTTTGGGCGCATAGGAATTAATTTGTATGGACCACTTCCTCTGACGTCAGCTGGTAACCGCTGGGCCATCGTTGCCGTGATCATTTAACGCGATACGCCGAAACCGCCGCTATCCCTTCGACTACTGAGGGTGATGTTGCGTCCTTCCTACTGCATCGCTTTATACTGCACCACGGTCCACCTCAGGAGCTTGTCAGCGATCAAGGCTGTGTCTTCTTGTCAGAAGTCATCTAAGCCATTCTCATGGAGTGCCATTCTCTCCACCGCAAAACTACAGCTTACAACCCGCAGATGAATGGTCTCGCCGAACGCTTTGACCGCACCCTCAGTGGCATGCTTTCAATGTAGGTCGCTGCCAACCACACGAATAGGGATACTATACTGCCCTTCGTCACATACGCCTACAACACCGCCCCTCAGAGCACAACCGGGTTTTCACTTTTCTTCTTGCTGTACGGAAGGCACCCGTCACACACCATCGATACGATACTCCCGTACACACCGAATCCATCTGAGTGTGCACCTATTCTGAAACAGCCAGGCTTGCTGAATAGTGTCGAGAGCTTTCCAAGACTTTTACGACGCATGAGCAAGAGCGGCAGAAAAGTATTCGTGATGGCTCCGCCACTTCTGAGCCCACGTTCCTTCCTGGTTCTAGAATGGCTCTCAATCCCGACCTCTGTAGCTGGCCTTTCTTTCAAACTACTCCCGAAATACGAAGACCCCCACCGTGTCATCGAGCGCACATGATCATCAACTATCTGATCAAACCAATTGAACAATCTTCGGACATGCGCCGTCGCGGGCGCGATATAATCAACGTGGAGCGCCTGAAGGCTTACTATGACTCGCTCATAGTGACAAGCTGTTAGGTCGCCAGGCGGCTCCCTCTTCGACCCCGGGGTAATTGTAGAGAAGCTTCCGAACACTGAAATTGGTCAAACTCTCAGGTGCCTTCTAGGGGTCTACCCCAAAAGGATGCCGCTCGCGCTGGGAGCTCGCGCTTGGCCGTTACTGTAGCCGTTGTGTATGCTCGCTGTGTGCCGGCTAATAAACGCCTTAAAAATAATATATATATATATATATATAATATATATATATATATATGTTGTGTGGTGTGTGTGTTGTGTGTGTGTGGTTTGTGTGTGTGTGCGTGTGTGTGTGTGTGTTAGAAAGTATTGTCAAGTTGATGATAAAATACCTAAAGTATAGCTTTTATATAAAATCAGGTCGGAAGAATACGAAAAGTAGAGAGCACGGAACGGCACAAGAGGGGGGGGGGTGCCTATTTCGTTCGCACGACACCGTGATTCGTAGGTATGGCGTTTTTAAGGGCATTCCGTCATCTCTTGTTCCTGCTAGTCGCTTTGGAAGGAATGTAAGTAAACTACAAATAATATTTTCATATTTCACTTGCAATATATTTTGATTGCTTGAAATACCATGCGAATCTCACTAGGTTGATATATAAGGGAAGTAAGAACTTCAGTAAAACTAGACAAATTTTTACACTGCAAAGAAGTTTAAATACACAAGAGTTTGTATTGAAAAACGCAATTATTTCGCACCTGTATTTTTTGCTACCAAGGTTGAACATCACTTCACAGTTGAAAATTCGTAGGAACTTCACCAGCAGTGAGCAACCAAAACTCGTCGCAGATTTGTTGGGCATCCTGGAAGCCTTTGCCTACATGCTACCTTACCAACATGCTTTCATCAAATGTGCAATAATGAAAAATAGCGAAACGCCGGCAGCTTTAGAAAAGCTATCTTGTCTACTCCCTTTTAGAATAACTTTCCAGAGTGCACAGTTCACTTAGGCGCCAGCCGCAATGTTCAGACCCCAACAAAAATGAACTCTCAATTACCTACAGATTGACAATGCTTCACCATGTCAAGGTCATCACACCAAAATGTAGAAACAGCTCTGCAGTAATATGTATGAACATTTACCTTCGATAATATAGAAATTTACGTACTCCAGTAACTATTATGGTCTTCGGAGACAGATAATATAAAGATTTTCTTTAATTAGATTATAAATTAGCTCCAGCCAGCAGGTATAAACGTTTTAAAGGGAACTTTAGAACCCATACGATATGCCGGTACCCAGCCAACCCTAGTTGTCGTTAATAATTTATCTAAATATTTTATTCACTCTGGTTTCTAAATGCACATTCCCAGCTGCATCTTACGTATAAGGCAAAATACACGCCGGATTTGGCGTTTTTCGTTAGCTGTAATAATTTAAGTTTCAGTAGGTTCATCTATGACCCCGCACAGTACCCTTACACAATGGGCGTACTTTCACACACCAGCTGCCAGTGTTCTTTTTTCTGTTAGTGGTATGTCTGCGATTACTTACCCCACTCGACATTTCACGCTATCTCCTGTACACTACCAGTCTTTTTTCCTCCATTTCTTTGTTTCCTCACATTCTCTACTTTTCTCCTCTTTACCATTTGCAAAAAAATGAGACAGGCATAGAGAAAGCCAGTTGCTGCCTCCAATACGCAAAGAGCACTTGCCTCCTGGTGCTCCTTGTTTCGTTGATGTCAAGTGGCTTATCTGCCTATTCGACAGGCCAGACTCTCTTCAATACCAGCCCTGTCTTTTTTTCCATCTCTCCTTTCTTCAACGCTTTTTCTTTTTCTATCTCCCTCAAACTTTCTGGCCAGTCTTACCTATCTATTGCTGCTTTTTCATCTTCATGCAACTTTTGACTATGCAATTCAACTATTCTCTTTCCATTATTAGCGAATTGTTTCAAAATTTTTAATTACGATTTGTGATGGTATACGATAAGTTTATTTGATATTTTTATGCATGATTATCTGCCATTCCTGCTGCCTTGCCGACTTGTGAACGGGATTGGGACCCCGTCAAGCTCTTGGACTTTTGGTCCTCCACTCCTCCCAATTAAAAGGAAATAAAATAATTCATTGATTGATTGATTGACGTTTGAAATCGAGGGAGAGTGAGCAAGGCGTATAGAGAAAGCTATGATAAGTAACAGACTTGCCACCTTGAATAAGACAAGACCACATTGCAACACCCCCGGTTCTTTTCATCTTATTTACTGGTTGTTTTGTTTACTAGAGGCCATTTCACATTTTAGTGGAGAGTGGTGACAATGTAGACAAGAAATAAATAACTGAAAAAAATGTCTTATGCAGCAAACAAGAAAATGCTCAGTATACAATGTTGGCTGCGTAAAGATGATGAACAAAATGCAATAGAAAGATCAAACAGTTTGTAAATATTTATAATACTTTCTACTAATAATTTTCAAATCTTTTTAATAAATTTTAGGCAAAGTTTTTTGAAAACATGTTTATTATTAATAGTTTATCTGTCTTCGGTTAGGTGGTTCCATTCTACTGATGTGTGACGTATGAAGGAACAATAAAAACCCTCAGAGTTACAGACTGCGACGTCAGTCTTCTGCCGATAGTCGATGCGATTGGATATGTACTGAGTATTGAAGATTAGTTCTTCATGCGAGGTAGAATGAATAAATTATTTGTGAATTTAGTGTGGCCGAACGTGATAACTTCCGATGGAAGGCAAGAAAAGAAACTTTTAGGCTGAATATTATCGAAGCGTTGTGCTGGCATTGTGAATATAGTTGGAAATATGAAATAAATGAAGGTATTCCACGGAAGTTCAAGATAAATAATGAAGTTATAGTCCAGGCAGACCACAGTATGCCTGGACTTGGCGGCGTAGCACGTCGTCTAGTGTTTGGATCGTTTCTATGTGCCGAGAGCGCTAGCTTCTTACGTATCGCACTCTGATGAGTAGTAACATTACCATCATCACCTGTTTATATATCAGACCACCGACCAGTGACGCTCGAGGCTCACTTTCCTTTTTCATCATCAGTGAAACCTTGGCGTCTTGACATCCACATTCTGCACGACGCGCGTGCACGCTCAAGTTTATCTAGAATCTTGCGCGCCTTCTTTTGGGATGTGGTCCGGAGGTGTGGGACGCGCTCAAGACACAGTGGCGTTTACACTGCTCAGTAGCAGGAAGGGCCCTTAGACGCCGTACGTCCGAAGAACTAGCGGACACTGCTACAAAGCTGTGTATTGCTCTTCGCGTTGATCGACTAACTCCTTTGATGCGCGCATGGCAGCGAGAGTTAAGGGGTCGTTTTCAACGCCTCATTGCAGCTTCGTCATTGACGGCGGCTGCTTGGCGTTGCAGACGTAATTCTTGTGCTCACCCTGAAGTTCTACGCTTTGCGAAAAGCTCGCTTCTCAACCCGTCGAGTCGACTAGGAACTCGGCGGCCAGATTCTTACACACTGCGTTGCCGCCGACACGTGATCAATCAGTTTTCCTAGCTCACTTTGCCAACATGGCTCGTACGACAATGTCATCACATCGCGGTACCACCGAGACAGCCACAATGTTAAGTAGGCTCCCTCAAATTTCATTTGAAGTAGCTGAACAACCGTGCACAAGTCCGTCAGCTGACGAAGTGAAAGAGGCACTGTCTTCCATGAAGCGTGGCTCGGCCTCTGGGCCGGATGGGTTGCCTGTTGAGTTTTATTTAACGTTTTGGGACGACATTGGTGCTATTTTCACCTCTGTTATTTGCCGCTGTTTCGAGAACTTTGATTTTCCTGATAGCTTTCGCGATGGTCGAATTGTTTTAATACCTAAACATGACCCATCGTCAGTTCGCCCAGAGGAGTGGCGACCAATAACGCTCCCTAACGTTGATTATAAAACTTTCGCGGCAGTTGTCACTCGGTGTTTGAGAAGCCTGATGCCCTCCTTAATAGGTCATCATCAGGCATGCTCTATTCCTGGAACAGAAATCCAGTCTCTCCTTTGTTACGCGCGATATAGTTGCGTACACGTTAACAAGATCAGCTCGAGGACTCTTGGTTTCACTTGACCAGAAAAAGGCATTCGATCGCCTCGAACATAGCTTTATATTTAACGTAATGGCAGCATTTGGCTTCTCACAAAACTTCGTTGAGCTTCTCAGAAACGGATACCGAAATATACGCAGCACGTTGTTTCTTGATGGTTTAGAGAGTGCGCCATTTCCGGTTACCCGTGGTGTTCGCCAGGGGTGTCCTTTATCGCCTGCACTTTTTGTACTCAGCCTCGAACCATTCCTTCAATCGCTAATCGCTGATTCTTACGCTGAAGGCCTTCCTCTTCCAGGTAGTGGTATCGTGACAGTGACAGCATTTGCTGATGACATCACGTTGTATTTGAAGAATGTGGACAGTTATCCCGTAGCCTACGACTTTTTACTACGTATGGCGCGATTTCAGGTGCTGCGTTAAATTTTTCCAAATGTCGATATTTATTCATTGGTTCCCCAAACGCATGTCTAAGTTCCTTTTTCGGTCTTCAAAAAAGTGACTCTATTCACATTCTGGGGCTTGACTATACTTGCTATGGCTTATCAGCCTCCTTGTGGAATTCAGTAGTCGAAGATGTAAAACGACACGTCCGGGAAGCACAAGAGTATGATTTACCTACGCTTGAAAGAAGGTATTAGCACAGACGGTGTTTTGCGGCCGTGCATGGAACATATCTCATGTCTTACAGCCTCCATTACGAATCACCAGGTCGTTGCAATCCCTCATTGGCTCTTTTTTCTGGTCAGGTGGAACAGAGCTGGTTGCCGAGCTGCTCTTGGGCAACCGAGAAACTGCGGTGGATTCGCATTCCCATCCGTGTCTGTTCGCTGCCGGCTGCTTGCCCTACGATTCTTACTTAGGTTGTTGCATGGTGATCAGTGCCCCGCGCGTGATCTTGCCTGCTATTTCTTAGGCACCAAGTTACGCTATTTACTACCACATGTACGACTTAATTCTGCACCGCAAACACTTCACGTGCCTGCAATTTACTCAACGGCAGTAGCATTTTATCGACACGCGCAGCAGGTTTGCCCGATGTGGACATTCTTGAAAGCCGCATTGTAGATACAACGGCGGCTCTCCTGCTTTCTCTGGTTCCTCCAGCCTGTCTAGCACGATCGAACATGTCTCGTGAAGCGCGATAACGGCATCGTTTTTGCCTGGTCACCTCCGTGACATTATGTGGCGTCTTGGATGGAGAGTACTCCCAACACGGGACAGACTGGAGAGGTGGGGCATGGTCTAATCTTCCACTTGTCCTAACTGCCCGTTACAGGAGTCTAACCAGCATATGCTGCAGCAATGTGTCATTGCAAAGGTGTTCTGGAAGTCAGTTAACACAAGTTTTCATGGCATAGGTGTTAATCGCTTTGTAACATCTGGTCGCTGCTCGCGTAGTCGCTTGCATGCCTTCTAATAGCTGCGGGAGCTTTTTGTTTATGGCGTAATAGGTGCGAAGCTGTTGCGGCAGGTCATCGTCGTCGTGCTCTTTTCCGATTCTGGAACACCTCTACTCTGAACTCTTATCGTTTCTGTCGGAGGAATTGTTCTTCCTTGGGGAGGAAGAATTTCTACGACAATGATTATGCCACTTTCTTCCCGTAGTTGACAGACGCGTTCGATTAGTCTTCCACCTGGCCTGGTTCCTATAGCCAGGTCACCTGTCAATGTCTGATTGGTGCATGTAATCAGTATGTGTTTACTACTTTCATGTGTTTGTGTATGTCCCATATGTGTGTGAGCTCTTCTATATATGCACTTTATTCTAACGCTGTAAGTTATTAACTTTGATGAATATTGCTACCTGTTGTACATATTTTCTAACATCTTCACCAAGGCTTGTAAATTCGGTACATATATCATCATGTACATTGTCCATATTGTGATTAGTGCATTTATGTAGTGTATGTATAGTTATTAGTACAATGGACTATGGACATCCTACGGACTTGGACACTTTTGTTTAAATGTGCAATGTATGTTCTGCTTTGTCCTTGTTTGTTATTGTGCCTGTTATACAGATGCTTGTCCCTTAGGTTTGTTGCGTCCCATGAGTGAATTAACTTTTTCTAATCAGGAGCTTCTTTCCCAAAAATCGCCGCGTTTGCGTTATCTAAAAGCCAAATTCTGTCTCTCATTCCCCATTAGCAACCATGGGCATGTTTCAGTAGGAAACGTTTGTAGAAGTAGAAGTGTAAGTGTTAGCTAAAAGCCAACTTCTGCTGTCTCCCATTCCTAGTAGCAGCCATTCTTTACCTCCGTGATTTATGTTCAAAACGCCGTTGATTGATGAAAAAACCAACGAAAGACGCCAGATGTTTCTAAAAGCAAAACGAAAAGACGCCGGATGTTTCTAAAAGCAAAACGAAAAGACGCCAGCTGCTTAACGAAAGACACCAGGTGTTTTCTAAAGCAATGGTTTTATAATCAAAACCGTTGGCGCA